>JAWPHD010005874.1:0-154484 GCA_037043455.1 Cyrtodaria siliqua | reverse complement strand
CCCCAACCCACCCAACCAAACACACACACACTTTTTTTTTTTATTTACATATTTCTGTGTTTTTTGGTCAATTCTTACACATATGTATAATGTTGCTCACTCCCACCCACGCCCTGCTTCTCTCCCCGCTGCCCCCTCCCCCCCCCCCCACACACACACACACATTCGCACCTTTTTTTTTTTTTTTTTTTTTAAATATTTCTGTGTTGTTTTGGTCAATTCTTACATATAGCTATCTTGCCCCCCCCCCCCCACACACACACACACCCGTAACCCAATCTAATTTTTTTATTTTGTTTTACCATATTTCTGTGTTGTTTTGGTCAATTCTTACACATATATGTTGCCCTCCCAACCCACCCACCCAAACACACACACACACATTTTTTTTTTTACATATTTCTGTGTTTTTTGGTCAATTCTTACATATATGTATAATGTTGCTCACTACCACCCACGCCCTGCTTCTCTCCCCGCTCCCCACTCCCCCCGCCCCCTCCCCCCCCCCCACACACACACATTCGCAACTTTTTTTTTTTTTTACTTATTTCTGTGTTGTCTTGGTCAATTCTTACATATAGCTATCTTGCCCCCCCCCCCCCCCCCCCCCCCCCCATCCTCAACCCAATCTAATTTATTTTTATTTTGTTTAACCATATTTCTGTGTTGTTTTGGGCAATTCTTACACATATATGTTGCCCTCTCAACCCACCCACCCAAACACACACACACCCATTTTTTTTATTTACATATTTCTGTGTTTTTTGGTCAATTCTTACACATATGTATTATGTTGCTCACTCCCACCCACGCCCTGCTTCTCTCCCCGCTCCCCCTCCCCCCCCCCACACACACATTCGCAACTATTTTTTTTTTTTTTTTTACATAATAATTCTTACATATAGCTATCCCCCCCACCCCCACCACATCCCCAACCCAATCTAATTTGTTTTATTTTGTTTTACCATAGCTTTTTACACATATATGTTGCCCTCACCACCCCCACTCCCCCCACCAACCACCCCCGCCTCTCTACCACCCCCATCCCGCACCGCACTCAAAACTCGGAATTTTTTAATTTTTTAATTTTTTTTTACATATTTCTGTGTAGTTTTGATAAATTCTTACACATAGTTATGTTGTGCTCCCAACCCCAACCCACATTGATTTAGCCTTGTTTTCTGATGGTATATAATAGCTATAAATTTATTATTCTCTGAAAAATCGAATAGTCGAGCTGCGCTGTTCTCCGACAGCTCTTGTTAATAAGTGTGCGTTGTCCGCTATTGATTTTCAATAATCGAATATTGATAAAATTTGGGTGTGGGTGTGTGTGGGGTGGGGGTGGGGAGGGCTGCAGAATTAATTGGCATTTTATCTGGGTAGGGTATGTTAACCAGTCAGATCGCATTTATAAAAAGGAAGTTGTGACACTTTGATGTTTGAAATGTGACTATTTGTGTGGCGTCCGTTGAACTCCACCAGTGTTGTTAAATAGTCGCACCCTATATTAACTTAACAGAGCCCTTCAACGTTTAAGTACACTTTTACATGTATAAAGTAGGCTCCGATGCTATAGTATTTTGTTGGATTTGTAAAGAATCTGGTGAATGCCAAGTGAATTTTAATTCGCCTGAAAGGTCTTGTATTTGTAAATGTGATATGTGAAATTCATGTAACATGTAACATAATCATTAAGTTCGGATTCGATATTTTGCATTATAAAGGTTTATTCTACAAAGGTGTATTCAATCAACTATGTTTTAATAAAACTTTATTCATTGTTTAATTAAATAATTGCATACACACATTTTGAAAATAGTTTTATTGGTGCATTTTTATTTTTTATTAAATGGGTGTTTCAAATATCATGTTTATGATAGATTAAATGCACGTAATTTATCATTTGAAAGACACTTCAAATTGATTGATTTAAACTTCGCACATGGAGGTGTTTACATTAACCATCGCGATGATAGCATGCACTATTCGTTTTGAAATAAAAGTGTCGAACACGTAATAAATAGAGTATTATAGTCTATCTCGTTAGTTGCTTTAAACACTTCGATGGTCTCCCCCCATCCCGATGTTTAAATCAAGGAACGAGATGAGGCTATGCTCTCTTTGTTTCGTTACGTGTCCATACATTCTGTCTGCCATAGTACAACTTCCGATATTCCCACAACTGATAGTTAGAGTAACAATTAAATGATTTACCTTTAATTGATTTACAACTGTGCAAATAAAAAGGACATGTAAGCGACCATGCTATACATAATAATATTCGCAATAATATGCGCAAGTTATTGTTACTTTTTCAGTTGATAAAATGTTAAATAAATATAGTTCTTTCAAAACTAATGGAGGTCTCTTTACGTTTCTGGAAGCATACAGTTGATGGAACCAAATTGACAGTGCATACTATATTGTAGTCTTTCTTTCGGTTTACAACGCAGGAGTTTTTCCCTTTAAATTATGGTTTGTAATAATCATTCGCAAAGCATTACAATACTAAACAATACAATTTACATTTCATTAATACGTGTGTAGTATATATTCCCAAACTAGTATTCATATTAAATATTAGTGTAACAGTGCAATTGACTTTCAGTAGTCTCAAAGAATGAGAAACAAATGTCACATAGAAATCGCGGCACCCAAACGCAGTGGCTAGCTATGTCCGTAAAGTATCACACACTACTACAGTAACTGGTTATCTTGAAAAGACTTTATGTCTACAAAATTTCGCTATTTTGCTTTTATTCATCGTCCTAATTGACAAGACAGTGCAAATTATATTACATCTTGTAAAAACATATCTCTAGCAATACACATTCGGATGAATTACCAATTAAATGTTATGTAACAATATATAAAACATAGAACTAACTAGAAACACACCGAGATGTTATTATAATAGTACTGAACAAACACAACAGTTACGTTAAATGAGAAAACCATTCTAGGGTAGGACCAAAGAACAAGACGCTTATGCACCTTTCTTACGTTTCAAGAATTCACAAGGTGCAATCGGGTTAAAAGGGTCAAAACTTAACATAATGATCAATGCAATACATGTAATAACGCGTCTATGGTTTTATGACAAGTTTCCTTATAAGTGTCAGACCCATTTACCTGTAATTGCCGGTTTTAATATAATCATGAGGTAAACATTTGTTCATTGTATTGCTTCGTTTAAATTCTGTCAATAATATGACATCCTAATTTGAAGGCAATATATATAGTGATTATAAAACACCTTATTCTTAACGCTTTGGTTATACAAATGCAGCATTCAAAATATACATTTAAGGAGATGTAAGTAAATAAAGTTTAGGTAGATTGTAATATGATATTTGTTAAAAAAGCTGTATAGCGGACCAAGGTATAAGCATACAAAGCAATTTGAAATCAATTCATTACAACCCCCTTTCTATCTACATTGAATTACCACGATTTAATTGCTGAATACGCTTAGCCTAATTTCACTCGTAATGTGTTTGCCTTTTCCTTTAAAGCATGCGAACGGTGTCTCATTATGATATATTTTCATTTGATTTTTTAAGCTTAGGTTCGAAGATACATTTAACAGTGTGTCATCTATATGAAGAAAGAAATATTTGTGATGAAGATAAACCAAAAAATCAAATATATGTCGACTGCATGCAAGATGAAGAACAAGCCCTTACGGTATATACCGAGATAATACGAATAAAATAAAATGGGCTATTCGAATGCGTAATTGAATAGTCAGGGTAGGTAAATCATGTATTTTAAACGAATGTTCATTTTCTCCTTATATTACCACACTGTCAATACTTGGTATAAAAAGATCATGTTTTACTCATTACGTTCGTTAGTTATTGTAAAGAAGGCAACAACTAGAGTAAGTATGCCAATATGCTGGTAGTATTAGAAATAAGGATGTTACCTTATAACAGTAACGTCTCAATCACAGTGTATTTAGTTAACAAACTTGATGAAAATGAAGCAAGTATTATATACGTGTAACGATCATAGCTATGACAGACGATTATCATTATATCGGCTATGCATAATTGGCACGCGACGGTATCAATGTTATCTCTACCTACATTGACGGTAATGAGTACCTGTATTTATACAGTGTGCACCTTAGGGTCAAATCACGAATGGAGGTGCATTGAGATATAATTGATGTACATCTGGTTAGTTTTAGTTTCACTTCTTTATTTTACATCGATTGTAACGGAAGCTCTCTGAACTTATTTTAATCTCTCTCGATGTCTTCCTTGGTAAAATCATAATCATGGATCCAACGCTCTACCACTAGACCACAGTGCTCCATAATGATATCTGGTTAAGGAACAACATGCTGATCACATACGATACATGTAGCCAAATTGTTCAGAACGCCGGCTAATGGTGTATTGTTATTGTACACATTCAGACACCCATGGTGGGCTGTGTAATTGAATTGATAGTGTAAATATTCTACCTGTGTTAAAAGCAAAGGTTGAACACACTAACAATACATTTACACTGTCATGCTGCTTGGTATACGGACAATGTAACTGAATTGTTAGTGTATTTAATTGCGCTGTCCATATACCAAACCTAAATAGTGGAATACATGATTTCTTTATATATATGGACAATGTAACTGAATTGTTATAACCTGCATTCATTTGCACTGTCCATATACCAAGAAACACGACAGTGTAATGGAATTGTTAGTGTATTAACACCCCACATAGTCCATCATGAGTGTCCTTGGGTGCGGAGTCAAATATAGTGTTTCTCTCGCTCGCCGTTGTGGGAAAGTTCATGCAGTGAGTTTGGTTGAATTCTTCTAAGTCGTTAAGGAAGATATATAGTAACTGGCAGATGGAGAACGATGCACAATGGATCCCCCGAAATAGCCTCTGGTCCTCGGATCAACGTAAAGGATGCCTTCGATATTATCTAACGGTAGCTCCGACATGTCCTCATTTCCCCGTTTGTGGCCCAAATAAGTATATTTAAAGCTGCAGTTTTATGGAAAGTGAAGCAAAGGTCATTCAAATGTAAAGTGTGTCATAGGATAACATATTAATGTATATGGTTATATAAATTATGATGTATTGTCTCTTATATATTCCCCCCATAGTCCCTATATTAATGTAATAATACGTAAGGACATAACATAATTGTAATAATAAGCCTAGTAGTTAGATCGTGTAGCTTTAACGTATAATTTAAGACACTATTGATACATCTAACCTGTTCAAATATAATACCTGTGCACGTGGATGTTATACATTCACTATCCCTTTGATATGCTAATTACTTGTAAGCGTTGACCAATAGATGTATCGAACTTCGAATCAGTCTAAACAATGAGTTTGAGACATCGGAATTTGATCTTACATGAAATAAATATTGTATATATTTATTTACAGGTAACTTATTATTACATCTTATTATTCATATCTTGTCTAAGGTCTATGTATGTTTTTATAAAGATACATATTTGCATTTTGTGCTTTTATTGATATTTAAAAGTAAAACCTTTGTCTGAGGATCCGTCGGCCATATGTCTATTTTTGTCCGCCATGTTTGTTTCCATATTGTTTTTATGTATATTGTTATTGATGAGTCTAATCCATGATTCGATGTTTGAGACATCGGAGTTTGATCTTACATGAAATAAATATTGTATATATTTATTTACAGCCTCTTACTATGTTGTTGTTGACCCGACGAGAACCTACCCCACCACCTAAATGTTATCATGAGAACATTATAAGGATTTGACCCGACGAGAATCTACCCCACCACCCAAAAGTTATCATGAAAACATTATAAGGATAAACTAACGGTAAAACCAACCGGTAACAAGTGCTTCAATACATTTGAATAATTATGTATATTTATATCACTGACAGTCGTGCATCATGTGAATCATAAACCGGGTGTTCCAGTGTATTCGATTCTCTCCTCCGAGAACGTTAAGGACATATATCCCATCGCTACTTGGTCAGTGAAAAATAATGGGAATCTTGTTTATTTACTAACAGCCTGCTCCATGACCGATCAACACAGGTATATAAACTGAGTCCCGCTTGTAGTTTTCCTTTGAGTTCCATTGCTATATTAGATATTGTCTTGGGTAAGAAAAGCTAAACACAACTTTGTTATTTAGAAAAGCATATTCATATTTTAACTAGTTTAAATACAAAACTTGTCTGATATGTCTTTATTGCTTCTAGAACAAGAATGAAAGCAAAGCATTAAATGAACAACTTTCTGTTGTGAGTTTATATTTTACTGCACACAAAAAGGCTTTATTGGGTGGGCCTCATAATCTGAAACAAAATTGAATATCCCATTGTTTTCATGCAATTGAATGGCTAACAGTGATTTACAGTTACCTATAGAAATTCTCTCCCAACCCCCCCCCCCCCCCCGCCCCCCCGCCCCCCCCCCCCCCCCCCCCCCCCCCCCACAAATACAATAGGCTCGAAATATGTCCTTAAAGAACCATAGGAATCTATTTGGTAGTAAGGGAATGGCAGGTTCCCGGATAACTACATGTCACTTGTCCCCCCCCCCCCCACAAATACAATAGGCTCGAAATATGTCCTTAAAGAACCATAGGAATCTATTTGGTAGTAAGGGAATGGCAGGTTCCCGGATAACTACATGTCACTTGTCTCTCTTTGGGCAGCTCTAAATAACATATAGGTAACATAAAATGTACATATATAAAGCATATAGGCAACATTGAGCAAAATTGAATATACCCAGTCTAACTTGGCTTACTAGTCACCATCTTATAACTGCATTATATAGATGAAGCAATATTTAAATTGATATCTGAAATAAGAAAATGTTCGTGCATATTTATACAGAAATGATAATATGAGGATCATGTTCTATTACCCGGAGTTCTGTTAACTCAGTGAGATACATATTTAAATGATGTGAAAACAAAACCAATGAGGTAATTTAAAAAGTAAAATATAGTATTGTGTACGAGTGCTTATATTTCACATATGAATAATGTGATTGATACTCATGAATTATTTCTATTTCTTACAGAATTTTGGATAAAGTGTCTTTAGCTTAGTTTGTCTACCAAATATTTTAAATAAACACAATTTTATACATTTATTTTCGTGTTATGTATTTGATGAGGTTGCAGACATATTTATGTGCACATTATATGTTGTGTTTCATTTCATTGGCATGCAGTTGTGAACTGTTAAAGAAAACATACTTTGCCTGTGGAGTAGACATAGATTGTTTGTGGGGTTTCCTATTATAATTTTACTTGGGCTCAAATCCCTGACTAAATGTCTTAACATGCGGAATTTTCATGTAAAATGGATGTCAACAGATATATATTTATTTTTTTTAATTCGAAATACATTATTTTTAAATGTTAACATGTTTGTATAGAAACTTTGGTCATGTTTGCTTAGTCATTATTCATCATTAATATTTATTTAAGTTAGATGTTTAAATATTGTTTCACATTTGACCTTAACATACATGTTGTCTAAACGAGATCGGTTTAGTGCTCTTCTTTTTCCTTATTCTTAACCTAACGTTGACGAACGACTTAATCCGACTCTTACTATGTCAAATGATAATACGTCATCGTAATGCAAATACAAACATCGACTATTGATTGGTTAAAGCGCAATATACTTGAGCCCATGTATACGTCTTGCGACATGGACTTCTGAACATTTCCTCACGTGGGACTCCATGATTGAACCCTCTGACACCCAGAAAGTGGAGGTTGCTGCATGAACTTTCGTCCTTCGGGTTTCCTGGTGGTGCTCTAGATTGGGTTTCCCTTTGGCTGCAACTGCCGTGTTTGTTCATTACAATTTTGGATATATGCTGAGGGGTTTCATATTATTTTTATATAGTTTTACAATAACAAGTGTATTGTTTCATAATTTCTCTGGATGTGAACTTTATTGTTAGATATTTACTTTTGATGGGATGTACTTTTCCTTAAACTGTCTTGTCAATTTGAATATTGAAGACAGGACAACAGCGCGGTTGTGTACTCATAAAATTGGTGTAAGCTAACCAGTAGGCCTTATTGTCAACTGACCGATCGAAGTCGGTAATCCTGTCTTCACCTCTCGTTGTGTTGTGTATTGTCCTTTTCACTGTACATGTATCGTGCTCTTTGTTTGTGATGCGGTGACCTACGGTGCAATTGCGTTTGGGTGCTGTGATTTCTATAAGACGATTTTCTCGTTTTTTACCTTCAATGCAAAGTAAAAATGTCAGAGATTACGCTGCCTACCATTTTCTTCTTATCGATTCTCTGAGTTTTAGTAAGACGTAGTATTGATTGCACTTTTACAGACACACAAAACACCAACAATCACGCACATTGTGATAAACGATGTATGGTATTAAATTATCCTCCAATCTTTGGTGACATCATTATGTTGACGTCATATATGTTAACATTTAGAGACTTCGTTTCAGGAATTAAATATATGTATAGGTATATTGGTCTGGTGAAAAAAGAAAAATAACTTTTAATATGGTTTTGAATATAAATATTAACACGTTGCAGTATGACAAATTCATTATTTAGATTTTTGAAAGGGCTCACATTTCCTGCCTGGAAAGTGTAACGACTCGGATGTATATAACTGCTAAACAAGGAGTGAAGAACACGAGAGTTTTATGGAGTACGGCTTGCTCAGAGCGTTGGCGATATGAACATGTATCTCACAGGCTTAACGACGCATTTATTCGAAATCAACATATCCAATTAAATGATTCTACGAGAGCGTTATTTTAAACATAAGTTCAGTCCTTGAATATCAACAATATCTTACTACTTTTTTAAGATAACAAACCCAATGTGTGCTATGCTTTTACATTATTTAGATTTTCTTCTCATATAATGTAATTGGATTTCGGTTGTTGGATAACTCCCAAGTATTCCTTTTTACGAAATGACATGTAGACAATGTCAGTGGCTAGGAGACGAAATTAATGTTGGCTAATGTGTCACCGTCTATAAATTAACTAATTAATTCATTCTCACTCACTCACTCACTCACTCACTCACTCACTCACTCACTCACTCACTCACTCACTCACTCACTCACTCACTCACTCACTCACTCACTCAATCACTCACTCACTCACTCACTCACTCACTCACTCACTCACTCACTCACTCACTCACTCACTCACTCACTCACTCACTCACTCACTCACTCACTCACTCACTCACTCACATACTCACTCACTCACTCACTCACTCACTCACTCACTCACTCACTCACTCACTCACTCACTCCCTAACTGACAAATTAACTAATTAATTCATTCTCACTCACTCACTCACGCACTCACTCACTCACTCACTCCCTAACTGACAAATTATGCTAGTGAAGGATGAGCTAATGTTAATATTTAAGGATTTATTTGAAATAAGAAATGTTACACCAGCTGTTGTTTGTTATATAATACAATTTATCACATGATAGGATACTGTATTAGGGCTTGTAACATGCTTCTTTTTATGTTATGATAACATTTGGTCTGTCTGACACAATAGTAAAAGTACTTACTATAACAAAGCCATATTATACAAATGCACAGTACTATTCATCGATATTTGTCCATTGCTCTCACAGATCTGACATATTCTTCCTTATTGCTAAGATAATAAAATTGTCGGTATAAAGAACATGAAAAATGAATTCGACTCTTCTCAAAATTCGATTCGTCTCATTTGATCGATTTACTAATACGTACGCTTATATAGTCGTTTTACATATTTGGCGTTTTTACAAATTAAAGGTGACTAGTCTAATTTACATTTCGATAACAAAATACAGCCAAGTTAGTGCCTTTGTTAATGTTAAAGTCGGAATATGCTTACTGTTAGCCTTAACGGAGATGACAGAATCGTTGTGTCAGGTATTTGTGTATAATACTAGCTTCAAATTTGCATTAAATCCACCGATTTGCCCAGCCTTTAATAGAAACAACTGATTCAAAAGGAACGCTTCGTTAAAAAGGCACGCTGGCATTTAAACTCTTGGTTTTACATAAACATTGCATGTGCTATAAATAAACCATTTGGATCTGCACACTGCCAGTGTTGTGCTTAGCGTCGGCGCAGCATGTAGGGGATACAGCGTAATTAGTACACACATATTTATTTGGCATAGTGTGTACAATTAAATTTAAAAAAATTATTCAGTGTATTTGTTACCGTAATTCTCCATGTTGTAACGCTTCCGAGTGCTTCGTCAACTGTTGCAGTTTATTTGTTATAAGCATATTCTGCCTTTAAGGTTGAGGTTGTTATATCATTTTCACTGGTCTGACACTGCATAATCTCATAATAATTGCGTTTTCAAAGAAATTAGTGTGTAACTATAGAGTACAAATAACATGTCACGGTAGGAATATTCTTGAGCTTAAACAAATAGATCTGTATTTTCATGTTTATGCTTTCTTCTTTAAATGTTCATATATTTTACAAGTGACAGGAACGAACGTGTTCACGATTTCATACAACTCCGAACGTTTAAGTTCACACCTGTGAATCTAATGATTACATTGGAACATGTAAGTTAAATGGACACATTCAGCAGAGTCTCTACAAAGAATGGATATTTACACACACAAAAAAAGAAAAAGATATGCCATATAGAAGTCACAACACCCAAACGCAAAGGCACCGTATTTCCGCATTGTACCACAAACTAAATCGAATGAGCAAATTAACTACTCAATGAACAGGACAAAACACAACATATAGAGATGCGAAGACAGGGTAACCGACTTAAAACGGGCAGTAGGAAATATTTACTTTTATCGAGTTTATACACAACCTCGCTATTTACATTTTCTTCATCGCCTATTTGACAGGGTAAATAAAAGTATATCTCATCGTAAACATATCTCTAACAATAAATTCCACATTCCGATAAATTAACAAACGATACAGTGAAATGTTTTTATAAAGATAAATAAAACATAGAACTAATTAGAAACACATCAGTATGTCATTATAATTGTAATGAGCAACCACATCAGATGCATCAAATGAGAAAAACAAAATAGGGTACGACCAAATAACCTGAAGTTCATGCACCTTTCTTCGGTTTCAAGGGTTCACAAGGTGCACTCATCGAGTTAGATGGGTCAGTCACTAAACAATATGTGCACTGTAATACTCATTACGTGTCCGCGTATTAACTTTTATACCCCATCCAACCCTTTGTTAAACATGGTTGGCTGGGGTATGAAATAAAATAATTTCGGTTTAAAAAGTTTGCATATTGTAAAATTAAAGCGGTAATTTTCAACATGTTATCGCATTTTCTCATTAAAATAATATGTTTAAACCTGTTTTATTGTCGAAATATCCGTTAGAAAATCCTGCTAATATAAGCTTTCGCATCACTTAATGGATTAAGGCGGGACCATGTAATGTAACACGTCTATATTTTTTCTGATTAATGTCAGACCCATTTACGTTCCGAAGTTATAATATAATCATGAGGTGAACTTTTGTGCACGGTATTGCTTCGTTTAAATTATGTAAACAGTATGACATCCTAATTTGAATATATTACCTTTAGTGATTATAAAACGCTTTACAGGTTTAATTAACAAATGCAGCTTTCAAAATAACATTTAAGCAGATTTAACTTAATACAATGTAGGTACTAAAGTGGGTTCTTGATACACTGTAATATGATATTTGTAATATAAGCTGTGTAGCGTACCAAGGACTGAGTATACAAAACACTTTGAAATCAATTCATTACAAAACCCCTTCTATTTACATTATATCGCCACGTTTTAATTGCTGAATATGCAAATGACACTCATAATTGTTTTCTGTGTTCGTTTGAGCATGCAAGCGGTGTCTCATTAAAATATATATTCATTTGAACCTTCAAGTTATAAGTTCGAAAACAATTTTAACGTTGTGACATCCATTTTAAGAGTGAATTAGAATTATTAGTGACAAAGATCAGCCATAACAAAAATAAATATATCGACGGCCTGCTAGATTAAGAACAAGGGAGTTTATTGCAACTCAAACAAAATCCTAGGAATTTCATTGGATTAGAGCGGTCACATGGTGACCCTCTATTATTCTATAGTGGGTCAGTATATTTCATAGAGGGTCCCTAAAAATGTGGACTACAATTCTGATATAAAGTTTAAATCATTTGCAAATACTTCTTTTAAGTAACAAACATGATAAGTAAATTAAGAAGGTTTTTAAACTGATACAGTCAAAGTCATGACGTCAAATTGCGATAACTTCTCAATGACGTTGACGCTCAATTAAAATGGGTTAAATAGTGTTGTTTTCCTTAAAAAAGGTTCTCGATGCAATAAATCATTTATTTAGTTTGAAACCCAATAACTAATAATGTTATATGTGGAGATAAAACACATTTTAAAAGATTAGTTATTTAAATGTGTTATACATTAAATAGTAATTGTTGGTAAATAGTGTATTTTAAATGAATGTTCAGTTTCTCCTTATATTACCATATTCTCAACACTAAAATATATATAACAATATTATTGTCTACTCATTACCCCTGGGGTTAGCATGTCAGTAAGCTTGGTGTCTTAGAAACAGACATGATGCGTTAACAGTAATGTCGTAATTACAAGGACCATAGTATTTAGTATACAAACAAGCTTTATAAAAATGTAAGCATTATTACATATACTGAAAGAAAAAAGAAATGCGTCAAGGGAATTTCCGCTATATATAGTGCATACTACACACTTAATTCCATATATATTCCAAGAAAATTCCAAGATGTTTTGTAAAAATTGCAGTTAGTTAGAAAAAGGACACAACTGTGATGTTGTGGACGTTCTAATCACAGTACACGTTGTAAAAAGAAATTCTTAAATGTTGAAGTACCTCTTTGAAAAATTGAGCCAGGTCAGTACTGTATTTAACGTAAAGAGTTTGCAAAATTTTGCATCTTATGTTTGCTCACATGCTTGAGCCAAACGCGTACTCTGTCAATAATGAAACTTTGCAGGAATACTATTTGCTGTGTTACGTGTTGTTTTAGTATTTTTTCCGTAAGGAAAGATCTTACGTCGCCATGTACAATTCGATTTACTGCAGCATAATGTACATACAATATATAGCGGAAATGTCCGTGTCGCGTTTTTTTTTCTTTCAGTATACGTGTAACGATCATAACTATGGCAGACGGTAATCACTATATAGTCAGTATATAAATAATGCGTCCCTATGAGGTTGACAGTGGCTATACTTCGATAACTCGCAAAAATTGAAAAACAATCCTTAAATAACGGTAAAGAATAGTATACAATACCTTTTGTGACGCACTGGATCACGAGGATTCCCGGAAGATATGTATTTAAAAAGATAAATGTGACACAAATTAACAACCAAAACGTGCTTAAACTAGCAAATTTATATTTAGCGCTTTCGGTTTGTATCACCTTCTTCAGGATACATACTCAAAGTTAGAAAAACACATACATTTTGGGAACAATGTTTAAAAGCAAAAACATAAACCAATTAATACTATAAACGTGCGCTTTATGCGCCCATCCCAGTACTGGTATAACACAATTGTTATGTGGTAGCACTGTTCGGTTGATAATTTGTCCCACATATAAATATTCGGGAATTTCCGTTATCTATTGTATGGGCAGCGTAGTTGATGTTTATTCTCTTACTGCTCTGGCTTCTGCAAAGTCATTGAGTACCTTCATTGTGGCTTTCTAGGCTATTGTTTTTTTGTATTATATTTACACGAGCATATTTGTGTTTTACTTATATTGCCTACTGATGCTGCCTTGTTGGTTAGAGATAAGATCATGGCGGGGATTTCTTTGTTTACACTAACCTGTTTTAATGGGATGACAGTAGGGTAAGTGTGAGGTTTGGTGCACCCTAGAACCGGTTTAAACCCCCAGTGGCCTTCTTTGCCACTGACCGTTCCAAGGCGGTAGCCCTATTGTCAACCCTTTTTGTGTTTGTGATGTCGTTTGCATTTATTATTGCTTTTGCCTTCTTGTTTGTCTGTTTGCGTGTTTGTTTCTGTGTTTTGTGGTTTACTGTCCTCCTTGGTTGCTACTTTCCGTGTCCAATCTTTTTATATTTCTTAACAACAAACACACTGTATCACAACCTACAGCACAACATACAGCGTCGTTAACAACAAACCCAGTGTCACAATTTACCAGCACCACATGCAGCGTCGTTAACAGCAAACCAATAGTTACAACTTACCAGCACCAGATACAGCGCCGTTAACAACAAACACATTGTCACAACTTACCAGCACAACATGTTTCGCCGTAAACAACAAACACAGTGCCACAACTTACCAGCACCATATACAGCGTCGTTAACAACAAACACACAGTGTCACAACTTAACAGCACGACATGCAGCGCCGTTAACAACAAACACAATGTCACAAATTACCAGCATCCAAGCAGCTTCGTTAACAACAAACCCAGTGTTACAACTTAACAGCACCACATGGCACGTCGTTAACAACAAACATACCGTGTCTCAACTTACCAGCAAAGCATGCAGCGTCGTTAACAATAAACGCAGAGTTACAACTTACCAGCATCACATGCAGCGCCGTTAACAACAATCACATTGTCACAACTTACCAGAACCATATGCAGCGTCGTTAACAACAAACCCAGCGTCACAACTTACAGCACCACATACAGCGTCGTTAACAACAAACACACAGTGTCACAACTAACCATCACAACATGCAGCGTCGTTAACGTCAAACACAGTATCACAACCTACCAGCACAACATGCAGCGTCGTTAACAACAAACACAAAGTGTCACAACTTACCATTACAACATGCAGCGTCGTTAACAACAAACACAGTGTCGCAACTTAAAAGTACAACTGCAGCGCCGCTAACAACAAACACTGTGTCTCAACTTACCAGCATCTCAAGTAGCGCCGTTAACAACCAAGGCAGTGTCACAACTTACCAGCACCACATCAACGCCGTTAGCAACAAAAGCAGTGCACAACCCTCAAGCATCAAATGCAGCGTTGTTAACGAAATATACAGTGTCACAAATTACCAGCACCACATGCAGCGCCGTTAACATCAAATACAGATTTACAACTTACCAGCATCACATGCAGCACCGTTAACAACACAAGTTACCAGCACAACATGCAGCGTCGTTAACAACAAACCCAGTGTCACAACTTACCAGCAACACATACAGCGCAGTTAACAACAAACACACAGTGTCACAACTTACCAACATAATATGCACCGTTTTTAACAACAAACACAGTGTCACAACTTACCATCATAACATGCAGCGTCTTTAACAACAAACACACAGTGTCACAACTTACCATCACAACATGCAGCGTCGTTAACAACAAACAGAGTGTCACAAATTACCAGCACTACAAACAACGCTGTTAACAACAAACACTGTGTAACAACTTAACAGCATCACATGCAGCGTCATTTACAAAAAACACAGTTTAACAACTTACCAAAATCACATGAAGCGTCGTTAACAACATGCACAGTGTCACAACTTACCAGCACAACATGCAGCGTCGTTAACAACAAACATAGTGTCACAACTTACCAATAATACATGCAGCGCCGTTAACAACAAACACAGTGTCACAACTAACCAGTTTACAAGCAGCGTCGTTAACAACAAACCCAGTGTAACAACTTACCATCACCACATGCAGCGTCGTTAACAACTAACACACAGTGTCACAAACTACCAGAACATCATGCAGCGTCGTTAACAACACGCCCAGTGTTATAACTTACCAACACCAGATGAAGCGCCGTTAACGAGAAACACATTGTCACAACTTACCAACACAACATGCAGCGTCGTTAACAACAAATCCAGTGTCACAACGTACCAGCACCACATACTGCGTCTTTAACAACAACCGCACAGTGTCACAACTTACCTGCACACTATGCAGAGTCGTTAACAACAAACCCAGTGTCACAACTTGCCAGCACTATATGTAGCGACGTTAACAACAAACACAAACTGTCACAACTTACCAGCACCACATGCGGCGTCGATAACAATAAACCCAGTGTTACAACTTACCAGCACTACATGCAACCCCGTAAACAACAAACACAATGCCACAACCTAAAATCAAAACATGTAGCGCCGTCACCACTAAACACAGTGTCACCACATACCAGAAACACATGCAGCAACAAACATGTAAATAAGAAACACAGTGTTACAACTTGCCAACACCACATGCAGCGCCGTTAACAACAAACACTGTGTCAAAACCTATCAGCATCACATGCAGTGCCGTTAACAACATACACAGTGTCACAACTTACCAGCACCACATGCAGCGCCGTTAACAACAAACACAGTTTCACAACTTACCAGCACCACATGCAGCGCCGTTAACAACATACACAGTGTCACAACTTACCAGCTTAACCTGCAGCGCCGTTAACAACGAACACAGTGTTACAATTTACCAGCACCACATGCAACTTCGTTAACAACAAACACTCAGTGTCACAACTTACTAGCACAACATGCAGTGTCGTTAACAACAAACCCAGCGTCACAACTTAGCAGCCCCACATACAGCATCGTTAACAACAAACAATTAGTGTCACAACTTACCAGCACAACATGCAGCGTCGTTAACAACAAAGACATAGTGTCACAACTTACCAGCGCAACATTCAGCGTCGTTAACAACAAAACCATTGTTACAACTTACCAGCACACAATGCAGCGTTGTTAACAACAAACCCAATGTCACAACTTACCAGCACCACATGCTGCGTCGTTAACAACGAACACACAGTGTCACAACTTACCAGCACAACATGCAGCGCCGTTAACAACACATACAATTTAACAACTTACCAGCATCACATGCAGCGCCGTTAACAACAAACACATTTTTATAACTTACCAGCATGACATGCAGCGCAGTTAACAACAAACAAAATGTCACAACTTAACAATACCACATGCAGTGCCGTTAACAACAATTAACCAGCATACAAGCAGCGTCGTTAACAACACACCCAGTGTCATAACTTACCAGCACCACATGCAGCGTCGTTAACAACAAACACACAGTGTCATAATTTACCAGCACAAAATGCAGCGTCGTTAACAACAAACCCATTGTTACAACTTATCAGCACCAGATGCAGCGTCGTTAAGAACAAACATAGTGTCAAAACGTACCAGCACCACATGCAGCGCCGTTAACAACAGACACAGTTTTACAACTTACCAGCATCACATGCTGTGCCGTTAACAACAAACACAGTGTTACAACTTTCCAGCAGGACTTGCAGCGTCGTTAACAACAAACCGAGTGGCTCCACTTACCAGCACCACATACAACGTCGTTAACAACAAACACACAGTGTCACAACTTACCAGAACGACATACAGCGGTGTTAACAACAAACACAGTGTCATAACTAACCAGCACCACTACAGCGCCGTTAACAACAAACACAATGTCACAACTTACCAGCACAACATCCAGCGTCGTTAACAACCAACACACAGTGTCACAACTTACCAGCTCAACATACAGCGTTGTTAACAACAAACACAGTGTCGCAACTTACCAGCACCACATGCAGCGTCGTTAACAACACACACATTGTTACAACTTACGAGCATCACACACAGCTCCGCTAACAACAAACACAGTGTTACACCTTTCCAATACCACATGCAGCGCCGTTAACAACACACACAGTGTCACAACTTACCAATATACGAGCAGCGTCGTTAACAACAAACCCAGTGTCACAACTTACCAACACCATATGCAGCGTCGTTAACAACTAACACAAAGTGTCACAACTTACCATCACAACATGTAGCGTCGTTAACAACAAACCCAGTGTTACAAATTACCAGCACCAGATTCAGTGTCGTTAACAACAAACACAGTTTCACAACTTACCAGCATCACATGCAGCGCGGTTAGCAGCAAACACAGTGTTACAACTTACCAGCACAACATGCAGCGTCGTTAACAACAAACACACAGTGCCACAACTTACCAGCACAACATACAGCGTCGTTAACATAAAACGCAGTGTTACAACTTACCAGCCCCACAATCAGAGCCGTTAACAAAAATCACAGTGTTACAACTTACCAGCATCACATGCAACTCCGCTAACAAGAAACATAGTGACACAACTTACCAATACCACATGCAGCGCCGTTAAAACAAACACAGTGTCACAACTTACCAGCATACAAGCAGCGTCGTTAACAACAAATCCAGTGTCACAACTTACAAGAACAACATGCAGCGTCGTTAACAACAAATACACATTGTCAAAACTTACCATTACAACATGCAGCGCCGCGAACGTCAAACACACTGTCACAAGTTACCAGAATCACATGCAGCGTCGTTAACAACAAACCCAGTGTCACAACTTACCAGCACCACATACAGCGTCGTTAACAGTAAACACACAGTGTCCAGCACAACATACCAGCACAACATGCATCGTCGTTAACAACAATCCCAATGGCAAAACTTTGCAGCACCACATGCAGCGTCGTTAACAACAAAAACACAGGGTCACAACTTACCAGCACAACATGCAGTGTCGTTGACAAGAAACCCAGTGTCACAACTTACCAGCACCACATGCAGCGTCGTTAAAAAAAAGTGTTATAACTTACCAGCACTACATGCAACGCCGTTAACAAGTTAACAACTAAGACAGTGTCACAACTTATCAACACAACATGCAGCGTCGTCGACACTAAACACAGTGTCACTAACAACAAACCCAGTGTTACACCTTACCAGCGATACATGCAGCGCCGTTAACCACAAACACAGTTTCACAATTTGCCAGCACCACATGGAGTTATCCAGCACTTTGAAGGCCGGTTATCAGTGTGTCACAACTTACCAGCATCACATGCAGCGCCATTAACAACAAAGACAGTGTAAAGATTTACCAGTACGACATGCAGCGCCGTTAACAACAAACACAATTTAACAACTTTCCAGCATCACATGCAGCGACGTTAACAACAAACACATTTTTACAACTACAAGCACAACATGAAGCATCGTTAAGAACAAACCCAGTGTTACAACATAACAGAAGCAGATGGAGCGCCGTTAACAACAAATACATTGTCACAACTTACCAGCACAACATGCAGCGCCATTAACAACAAACACAGTGTCACAATTTACCAGAACCTCATGCATCGTCGTTAACAACAAACCGAGTGTCACATCTTACCACCACCACATTCAGTGTCGTTAACAACAAACACACAGTGTCGCAACTTAACAGCACAACATGCAGCGTCGTTAACAACAAACCCAGTGTTACAACTTACCAGCACCACAAGCAACGCCGTTAACAACAAACACAGTGTCACAACTTACCAGCACAACATGCAGCGCCGTTAACAACAAACCCAGTGTTGCAACTTATTAGCGACACATGCAGCGCCGTTAACCATAAACACAGTTTCACAACTTACCAGCACCACATGGAGTTATCGAGCACTTTTAAGACCGGTAATCAGTGGAGCTACCGAGCAATATGACGGCCGTTAATCAGTGGAGCAATCGAGTACTATCACTGCTGATAATCAGTGGAGCTATCGGGCACTATCACGGGCGGTATTCAGTGCAGCTATCGAGCAATATCGCGGTCGGTTATCAGTGGAGCTATCGAGCACTATCTCGGCCGGTATTCAGTGGAGCTACCCAGCACTATCACTGCTGGTAATCAGTGGAACTATCGAGTACTATCACGGCTAGTAATCAGTGGACTTGTCGAACTCTAGCGCGGCTGGTAATCAGTGTAGCTATCGAGCACTATCATGACTGGTAATCAGTGGAGCTATCGCGCACTATCACGGCTGGTAATCAGTGGAGCTATCGAGTACTATCACGGCTGGTAATCAGTGAAGCTATCGAGTACTAACACGGCCGGTAATCGATGGAGCTAACGAGCACTATCACGGCTGGTAATCAGTGGAGTTATCGAGCATTATCGCGGCCGGTAATCAGTGGACTTATCGAGCACTTTCACGGCTGGTAATCAGTGGAGCTATCGAGTACACTCACGGCCGGTAAACATGAGAGCTATCGTTCACTCTCACGGCTGTAATCAGTGGAGCTACCTCCGTTTGGTGACGGCTGGTTATAATTGGAGCTACCTCCGTTCCGTCTCCACTTCCGAAGTAGTTCCAACGCCAAACATAAAGGTAAACAAGGTTGGAATTATTTGCTTATCTTCTTTATTTTTTTATTTGCCTTGATATCACAAACCCTGGAATGCAGTTTCGTGTGGTTATTTTCCACGGCCCGATACTTTTTCTAGAACGATGCCTAATTTAATGCCAGGGACATTTAACCCGTTCGAACGTTGCCGTTTTTTCGAAGCCGCCGAGTTTTTCCACTATTTGTTTGCCTATTTACACTACATATCGACATGAACACATCGTTGACTTGGTATCATTTGATACTCGTATCCCTATCGGTTGTACCATAGATGCTAATTCTGTTCTTATAAAGGAAACAAGATAACCACGTATTCCTTGATGAAACCCTATTTGTCGAGCATTAAAATCCATTTTCTAGAAACAAAAACGTACATCCAAAAAGGATCCTCACCTCGGGGGTCCCTTTTTTATAGAATATATAGGAAATTTAATTATATTATATCGAGCTGATAATGTTTGTATTTTGGATGAAGCATCTCATTCACATGGATAATGTTTTTTGTAAAATGAATCCGCTTTGGGTCATTAAATTAATGTTGTCATTAATGTTTATGATTAGTCAAAAAGGAAGCTAACTGTAGTGATAAAATAAAACGGGTTATGAAAGGGGGACAAAATACTTGCTACAATACATATTATTGTTGTTTTCCTTTTTACGGGATCATACCAATACATTTGGAGCTGTTCTCACACCTTGTTTTATTAGTTCTAAGAAATTAAAATGGAATGTTCTGAGAGTTATGCCGCTTCGCTTGATCGGTTTGATAGGACAGAAAAACAAATAGTCCGTTCCACTCCAAGTATGTTCGACATTTTGACAGCGTTATGTCCCCAGTTTAATAATGGGTCTTCCCTTTTATATGTAGCTTTGAGTCCCTAAACATACATTGGTAGTCTTCAATGTATAAAGAGTTGCTCAAATATTTTCTCCATTGATGAGATGAAAAAGATAAATATATATGAGCTGATCCCAATGAAGAAAACGTACACAATGAATAGCTGAGATATATTATTATGCATAGGGAGTTATATATAAGAAACAAATAAAACAATCTTCTTCTCCAAAACAATTGTACATAAAGTATGTGAAAACCGATCGGTATACCCACAACTACCAAATTGTTCAAGTGACTTTATCGGGATAAAAACGGACCCGCCCGAGGTTCAATTGTCATACAGACTTAAAGGAAACCCATTCAAATATTCTCAGTCGTGTGTTAATAAAGGACGAATATTATGGTTGAAATAAAACCCCATCAACGTTGACATATAAATCATTTTGAACATATAAATCATTTTGTTTTATATCTTTAAATAACAATAGAGCAACATGAAATCTACTGACGAACATACTTTACAAATAATATGACACTCTGGTAAACAATATGTCAATCATTTAAGAAACGCTCTATGCCAAAATCGATTTATATACATGTATCTCCAATAATGTTTCGTAGTATTTTGTTTCCCGTAAGAGGCTAGTATAATGTGTTTTAGGGCTAAGCCACATTTTTGTCGCTGTTAACGTATGTTTTGTTAGTAATCAAACCAAAAGAATCAGTTGCAGGAGAAGTCTGCTTCTTCTTCCTTCCCAGTTCGTTACTGTCCGGTTTTTAAAAAAACATGTTGAGGTTGACGCGACGCAGTGGATAGGTGGACTTAAACCGGAGAACTCGGGTTCAAGGCTTAGCAGTACCACTGAGTTTCGAAGGCGTATTCTTGGACAAAACACTTTTGTACCACTGAGTTTCGAAGGTGTATTCTTGGACAAAACACGTTTGTACCACTGAGTTAAGAAGGTGTATTCTTGGGACAAAACACTTTTGTACCACTGAGTTTCGAAGGTGTATTCTTGGACAAAACACCTTTTGTACCACTGAGTTTCGAAGGTGTATTCTTGGACAAAACACTTTTCCTCGTCCGTCAGGATTGAATCGTAAACCCGTGTATCGGAGACTATCCCGAGCATGTTAAAGAACCATAGGAATATATTTGTTTGTAAGAGTTGGTCAGGTTCCTGTATTTCTATGTACCCTGCCCTTCTCTCTAGACGTGTTGATGAAACGTTAAACAACATTCAGTTCAAACGGATTTACTGGTGATCTTTTGGGGAAATGAGTTTAGAACCGGTATTCAAAAATATAATTGTGTACATTACCAAAAAAAATGTTACTGAGTGGGTGTGTAAGTCGTTAGGAAATTGCCTAGGTCGACATTAACTTGATATGTTTGACATAAACAAAAATGTCAAATGTACAGAGAATGTTCAATTTAAGTATATTGTGTGGCAATAATTCTAGACTTTCTTAGCCGAGTCCTACATTTTAACGCAAATCCCCTCTGTGGCTAGCCTCGGATCTGAAAGCAGTTCGCATCAGCTGTACAAATTGAACTCACAGAATCAGTTTGACGTAGGTACCGGAACAACCTAAAAAAACGTCATTCTGTTGAGTCAAAAAATGGTATAGTCCAATCATTATTTGAATATACTCCTTGCAGATTTAGAAGTGGCACTGTAAGCATATATAGTTCATATGTAAAATAGGTTACATATGAAATAATAATGAAACCATGTTGATGTTCAAACTCACTAAAGGAAACATTGCGTTTAATTATATCAGTGTTCATATGAAGTTACCTTCATTTATACTTATAAACCATTGACATGGCTTATGCTTTTGGGTTTTGTTTTAAGACACTCTGTGCTCTTTTATATTTGTTTTGGTTTAGTTAATATTTAATTTCTTGAAAACGGTGTGCATTAATTACACATAAAAGTAATCATGTCAATGTGCATGTTTTAATGTTGAAACATGTTTGTTTTGAAATATAATGACATCACGTGATGTTGATAATGACGTTCGAGTGTTCTATGTTAGGAGTGCATGAAATATTGTCTTAACGTGCTAAATTAAACTAGAACGAATTCGACGGCGCGCCATCGCAAATACCCAAGTTAGTTTTACACAGGTAAACTCCTTTAACCCTGTATCCATTTTACATGTAATTATTTTGATCGTTCTTTGATACTCAGATCAGAAATAGTATTATTTATGCTTCTCTGTATTACATGTATGACGCTGTAAAGGCATTACATTTTGTTTAGGGTATTTGTGTATTTGAACATTTGATCCTATCCCAGAGTTCCATGGTGACCCTGGAGCAAATTATACTGATATTCCCAAAATAATTACATTAAATTGAGAAAGAAAAATATATATTTGACTGAATTTGCCACTCTACCACCCACCCACCCAACCCCCATCCTAACCCCCGTCCTCCAAACACACACACCCAGCCCACAGAATATACACTGTAATCCTTTCATCAAAATGTTCCTTTGAGACATAATTAAAAAAAGATTGACCCCCCTGTTACCCTCCACCCACCACAAACCCCTCCAAATCCAAGCAAAGGGAAGACATCCGAGTTTTAAATAATAAATCATTTGACATGCTGTGCATCTCTTTCATAGACGACTATTATACTAATTAATGTGCAAATGTATGAACAAGTGACACCGTAATGGTATTATTAGTGTATTTGATGCCCCTTCCTTCAGGACATACCGATGACGTACTAGGAGGAAACAAATATTTACAGTGTACTCTCATCATCATAATGTTTATTTGAGACATAATTATCAACAAAATAAAAATATAATAGTACTCCAAAACCCCTCACCCCACCCCTGGGCCCCCGGACAGACGTCCGTGTTCGAAATAATAAAATCGTTTGATATGTTGTTTATCTTTCATCGACGATTACATACACCAAGTTATGTGCAAGAATATAGAAAAATGACAGTGTAATTGAATATTTAGTTTAGTTTTTTTGACCTTTTGACCCCTGAGGGACCCTGGATGTGGAACCATCATCATAATATTTCATTTGAGACATAATTTCAACCCCAATCACCCGCCCGCCCCAACCACACTTGGCCTCTGGGCAGACGTCCGAGATTGCGAAATAATAAAATCGTTTGATATGTTGTTTATCTTCATAGACGATTACATACACGAAGTTATGTGCAAGAATATAGAAAAATGACAGTGTAATTGAATGTTTAGTTTATTTTATTTGACCTTTTGACCCCCTGAGGGACACTTGGTGCGGAACCATCATCATAATATTTCATTTGAGACATAAGTACAACCCACCTCGACCGCCCCACCCAACAACGGCCCCCGGGCAGACGTCCGAGTTTGCAAAATAATAAAATCGTTTGATATGTTGTTTATCTTTCACAGACGATTACAGATACCAAGTTATGTGCAAACATATGCAAAAATGACATTGTAATTGAATGTTTAGTTTAGTGTATTTGACCTTTTGACCCCCTGTGGGATTCTGGGTGCGGTACCATCATCATAATGTTTCATATGAGACATAATTACAACAAAAGATATTTTAAAAAAAACATCCGCCCCACACACCGTGGGCCCCAGGGCAGACGTCCTAGATTGCGAAATGATAAAATCGTTTGATATGCTGTTTATCTTTCATAGACGATTACATACACCAAATTATTTGCAGAATATAGAAAAATGACAGTGTAATTGAATTTTAGTGTATTTCACCTTTTGACTCCCCTGAGGACCCTGGGTACGGAGCCATCATCATAATGTTTCATTTGAAACATAATTACAACCCCTCCCAACCGCCCGCCCCACCCACCCTGGGCCCCCGGGCAGACTTCCGAGATTGCGAAATAATAAAATCGTTTGATATGCTGTTTATCTTTCATAGACGATTACATTCAACATTATTCATAACACCAAGTTATGTACAAAAATATAGAAAAATGACGGTGTAATTGAATTTGTAGTGTATTTGACGTTTTGACCCCTCGCCCTTTCCTGATGGCCCCTAGGCTCGGAACCAAAAATAATGTTTGCTCTTGCACGCCGTCATCATATGGTGAAGTCATACCCTAAGCTTTGGTGAATTCCGTTCTGCGGTTTAGGAGGAGATGCGGTAACGAACGGACGGATGGACGAACGAACGGAGGCGATTTTAATATACCCTTTTTTTTCAAAAACGTGGGGATAATTAATATTTACCATGATCCTTTGGCCATCAATGACACCATCCCGGCTTTATCATAATATATTATTGCTACAGTTCTGTACATGCTTTTTTCATGTCAAATAGGTACATGTATAATGTAATGAAATTATTTGTATTATCCATGATACCTGTGTTGAAAGCTAAAGGTAAGTGTATTACTTGTGGTACGATGGTAAACTGCGATGGTCTATGGTAAGACGCGATGGTCTATGGGGTTGTCGATGGTTAGATTGCATTCAGAAACACGAGTGCAAACTATTTTCGTTATGCCAAAAATATAAGTGCTATTATAATTTAAGGGTGTTCATTATAGAAGCAATTTCTATATAATTAAGTAATTATGCTACATGTAGAGTAAATTCATAATCATACCTTAAATATACGTAATTGCGTCGTTCGACTTGTTAACTCTGCTGACACTCTTATTTAAATAGCTATTATTGACTAATTGCACAAGTAAATTATTATGTTCATCTATCAATCATTTGTTTCAAATGAACTTAAAGGAGTATGCGGCAGTCTTGCAGATTTTATCAAGCATTAAAATTAGCACTTCGAATTAATAATCCAGTATAATTTTGACTTTAAACCTCCCTGCAAATAATTAAATAAAATGTTCAGCTTCAATCTTTCTTCCTTTTTCTACCAAATGTTTAAATATATTATTGGTACACTATTATCAACAGTTAATAAAATGTATTTTTTTTTTAAAACTTTTGTAATAATTATTATTTATGATTGAACAAATGCCAGGTATGATGAAAACATATTGCCTCATGTTCCTTTAAAATGTGCGTGATGCAATTCAATTCAATTCAAACTTTATTTATTGCCGGATAATAACAAAAGAGCATTAGCTATGAATAGCTATTTACCGACATTGCGCAATGAAAGTCTCGCATTGTACCTAATCCATTGAACGTTACGATCATGCGGGGGTCTCGATTGCCGAGATAAGCGTTATTTTAGTATACAAGGCTGAAAGGACATTTAAATTACAAACGGCGCTTTAAATTCAATAATTACAAAACCCCATTATATCGTGTGTGAATAGATACATTATTGTATAATCTGATAATAGACGTTATTTATTCTATTGAATTTGTTTCGGTGTAGAATAAACTGACTGTTTAAATACCGAAAGGCATTCATCTGTTTTTTTTGGGGGATTTAACAAGTTTCGATTGCTATGTTAACATTACCGAGAACCACTTACATTTGGCAGTTATAGTTTTAAAGAGGAAATTAATTGAAAGGAAACAGCAATGTCTAACTGTAAGCTACTCACTATAAAATAGAAATATATATATAAAGCTAGAGCTCAGTACTGGAATATGACGTTAGCGCAAACGTTAGCAGAGATTCACTGACGATTACAACAACAATGCAACATTTATTTAGAAACTGAAATGTAAATATACAAGTAAAGTAAAAACAAATATATATCTATATTAATAACCCGTGAATGGTCTATGGTAAGATACACTTTTAAACGACACATATACATTATTATCAAACCTGAACACCTGATAAACTATTTTGTAGTGAAAAGTTTTCGTTATTTGGCGGGTTAGTTTCTTTATGGACTAAATAACCAGCGCATAGAGCTGCGCGCGTAAGCACAAATGGCGTAAACTACACCAGTGACGTAACAAAGACGCATCAACGTCATATTATGTTTGTAATTTATTCATCCAATGTGTTAATATTCTCCAATTAGTGATTTAGTGACTAACTGACATTCTTCAATGTCAATGTCGACACGTGCATTGAAATACATACACATCGGAATTGCATTATGCGGCGTGAAAACTGCTATATAAAATATATTTTAGAAAAAAACGCTATATAATTTAAGTACCATGAGGCTTTCAATACGTAATATCTATCGCAAATAAAAACAAATTCACGGAATTAAACTCTATATAATACTTCTATATTATGCAAATGCATGATGATTGGAAAACGTGGCAAATGATCCATCTTACTAAATACGATTTAAGCTAATTCCTAAGAATGTTAGATTACGTTGGGGTTCAAATAACTTCTCAGAACTTAATATACAGTGTTTATAATGAGGAGCCAAAACCGAAAAGAAAAAAAAGAATCTAAAAGGGACAACATGTGTCTGAATGAGAAATATCTCTGAAATAATCTGTTCTTTGTTTTTTCTTGTATTGCTATTCATTGTAATGTATTGTGAAGGTTTATGTGATACTGAACCATAACTTCTTAATAATGCTATTAAATAGTAAACTACTATTTGTACTACTGCTATTAACTAATTATAATAATAACAATAATAACAATAATAATAATAATAATAATAATAATAATAATAATAATAATTATACTACTACTACTACTACTACTACTACTACATCCAATAATAATAATAATGATGCTCATCATCATCATCATCATCATCATAATTATCATCATCATTACCATAATGATGATTTGATGATCGTCAGCAGCAGCAACAGCTGCAGCTGCATCAGCAGCAGCATGACCACCACCACCACCACCACCACCACCACCATCATCCTCATAGATTTTAGGTTGGTCATAATACGGACATATATTGCGACATACAATACATTTTATCGCAAAGAAGCGTACATATCAATAATGACTTATATGTTATACTGTGTGTCTTTAGTTTCTTTATCCTTTGTCTGCCGTAATGAATAATTAATAGGTATTAGTTTTATAGCATGGTTTCAGTTATTATATTTGTTTAGCTGTTTAGTTAAATTGCCAAATTCTGTGCGTGATTGACTGAATGTGGTTCATTCTGAAAAAATAATTATTGTTTACTGTTTTGTGGTCAGGTTTTGTCTTTCGATGGATTAACTGTTAAGATTTTGGCACTAAAATTAACAATTTTTAATTTGTCGTTAGTATTAAGGTTGCACATATGTGATTTGAGAATTATTTTTCAATAATTGATGTGAAAAGGTTCAGTAGATTAGACCCACATATTATATATACATAACAATGATAGTATAGATAATGTATCTAGTTTAGCTAGTGTACACGCTAGCTAAGTTTCTTTGTAGTTGTATAGCACTGTAAAATGATAATTTTACACATGATATTTTTCCAAAAATAATCTATTATTTAGTATCTTTTCTGGATCCAGTGTTTGTGAAAGGTGTTCTGTTCAATGCATGATTTTCTGTACTATATGTACAAAGAAACCCGTTTTTCCGTCGTTTGTCAGTACGATAACAATGTGCATGTTACGTTAACTGTAATCGAGCAAATGCAACAACATTGCGTCTCAGAATATAGTATCTGCAACGTATGATTTATGTAAAGTACTTACGTACTTGACAGTCGTTCAAGATGCTATCATTCAAGTCTTCCAAGGATCACCTTTTCGGTATTTATTGATATCAAAGTGTTAAGAATATTTGTTTCGTTAGCAAGCAATATACGTTTTTATTTGAGATATTAAGAGAAACAGATGTCGTTTTCATGACAACGTAACAAATCGACTGCTGTTGTACTCAAGTGTTGCAATATGAATCAAAAAGGAGGCCATATACTGCTTCCGTAGGTTTAAGTTACTTGCGTATGCTACATTGTTTATAACTTAAACATAGAAAGAATACATTTGATCATATTCCTTAATTCAACATAATAGAATGGTATTACATTCATTACATTACTAGTGTTTTACATACTTTAATAACTTACACTGACGTATCGCATCGTTCCAATTGTTTATGTGTTGTCCCTCTAAGTTAAATAATAACTTTACATTGACTACCGGCAAGTAGTATATATTCAGATATTGTTTGTGACTGTTCATTTACAACACGTGGAGTATTAAGTATACATTTAAAAAAAATTAACTAAATATATTCGTGATATTGTTCAACATTGTACCTGAGGTGCATACTTATATGTTCTCCATTGATAACTATTATCTGGGGACTGGCAATATTTCCAATAAGCGGTATGGATATGTAGAACGCCTACATAAACAACACCTTGAATTCATTTTTTAAGAACCTCATTTTATCGACTGTAAATGGAAATCCACCTTTTTAATTTGTGTGCCTCTTCCAACATACACTCGGTGTATGCGAGTGTATGTTTAAGAATCAAGTTTTGTGGGAATATCTTTATATCCGTTGTATTTGGATGATATGGGGGTATTTGCAATAGGGTAAGACTGATGTTTGGTGCACCTTCAAACCTGGTTTAAACACCAGCGGCCTATTTTTGCCTCTGACGCTATAAGGCGATAGCCCTGTTGTCAAACTCTTTATTTGTGTGATGTAATATCTGGCCTTTTATTCATCTTTGTAATTATTGTTTGCTTCTGTTCCTGTTTTTGGATGACTGTGGTTCTCGATGCTACATTTCACGTTCGACTTTCATATCTGCGATATCTACGTACTTGTCCTAACTAGCACGATGAATTGCTAACATGTTATCATGGTGATTTGCTTGATAATAACAATATAATAATATTATAATGAACCTGTTTAACAATTACACTAAAACTGTAAAAGTATATCTGTTTAACTTACCACAATCGTAAGCAAATGAGCACATTATTCATTCAATAAACAGGACAATACACATTAAGAGTGGTAAAGACAAATTAATTAGTGTCGTTGTTGTCATGCTTACGTCTTCATTGTTTTTTATCTAGGTACCACCTGAGAGTGGTGGAATAAAACTGACCCAGCGTAAATAGTGTGTCTTAAACAGAATGTTTAGAAACTGTGTTTTTGTGTTGGTGCGCCGTAAAACACAATTCAACTCAACTGTGTTTAATTCTTAATTGAATATGTTTTGCTTCCCCTCAGTCCCGTCTAGCAAACAGCAGCTCTCCTGCTGTCGTTCGTACTAGATGCCGTATGTGACACCAACAAAATACACTAAAACGGCTAATGTCTGGAATGGTTCAAAAAAAAAAAATTGTTAACGTATCTCATATTCTTTTACCATATTAGGCATAATACTATTTTATACATTTCGGTTCGTGAATCCCTAAATGTATTTCTTTTTTGGTCAAAATGTTGGAAAAATGACTAAAACTGCTGATTTCTGGAATAATTTAATAAAAATATATCTTAAATGCATATTGATTATTTTATTTACCCATTTAAGTGTATTGATATATGTCAATGAAATAATAAATAAATGAAGGTATAAATATGGGTCTTTTGGCAAAAAATGAGAAAATAAGAGTAAAACTAAAGTACTAAAACTGCTGATTTTTGCAATAAAAGTATTGTTTTTTAGCTTAGTAAATTATTTTCGTTTACCATATTAGGTATAATGATATTTGATACATTTCTTCTTCTTTTAAAAAGCATCCCCAAAGGTTTGTGAATCCCTAAATGTATTTTTAGGGTAAAACAACAACTAATAATGTTGATTATTAGTACAGTGCGGACCTACGATGCCATTGCGTTCGGACGCTTTGGTTTCTATAGGACCCTATATCTCATTTCTACAATAAACATTTATTTTAAATGCTTATTTATTATTTTATTTATTATTATGAAATGTCAGAATATCTCTTATTCCTATATCACACTCAGTGTAATACTTTTCATTTAGTTAAATCAATCAATAAAGGCAAACATGTTTTTTTTTCCAAAAATAAGGAAAAAAAAGAACTAAAAATGCTGATTGATGCAATAATTTAATAAAAACATATTTATATTAGTTTCCGTAATTATGGCTGTGTTTTTGTTTAAATCCTTTTTTAAAAAGGTAACGTTAGATATAAGCCATCTTGGATGCGGTCTTGTGAGAAACATCACAGGCGTGGCCTATACATGTATGTGTGTGTGTATATTGAAACCTGCTGTGTCTATGTTCTGTACAAATATGGAGGTGTGTTCTTACGTGTTATAGGACAGGAATGGCCTGAGTCTGTGTGGGAATGTTTAATAGGTTCTTTACAATGTGTGAGTGTGAACTAAGTTCACTTGTAACATTACATGTATGGTTTGTATCTGTATGGGTGTGCGCTACTTGAAGTCTTCAATACGTGGGTAGGGTATTATGTGTAACATTAGAGGTGTGGCCTGTATGTATATGAAAGTGAGCCACATAAAGCCTATTGACTCTCTACGTTCGTGTGTACAATATGTGGGTGTATAATTACGTGTATGGTAAGACCTTTATCATTTTGAGTGTGAGTAGCTTAAAGCCTTCTGACACTATGTGAGTGTATACTTAAGTTTCACATGACATGTATGGATTGTGTCTGTATGAGTGTTGTGGCTTTAATCTCACTGTATCAATGTTCTGTACAATATGTGGTGTAACTTTATCGGTATGGCCTATATCTGTATGAGTATGAGCTACTTGAAGACCTTTGATGCTATGTTCTGTACAATACATGGGTGTTTACTTACGTGTAAATTGACACGTATGGCCTATATGTGTATGAGTATTGGCTACTTGAAGCATTCTGACTATGTTCCATTCAATACTTGAGTGAGGGCTTACATGTAACCTGACAGGACTGGCATTTATGGTATGTATATATGTATAAGTGTGGGTAGCTTGAAGCGCACTGTCTCAGAGTTGTGTCCAATATGGGGTTTGTAATCTTACAAGTAACATGACAGGAAAGGCCTGTATATGTATGCGTGTGGGCAACTTGAACAATGATATATAGGGTCCTATAGAAACCACAGCGTTCGAACGCAATGGCATCGTTGGTCCGCACTGTACTGCAAACAAGGACTTGATACTACAACGAAAGAGACAAAAAACAACAGAAAGGGTGGTGAAGACAGGGTTACCGATTTGGAACGGTCGACTTGGAGCTTGAATCGATGTTATATGCGCACAATCCTCGCTATTATACTGTCTTCAGCGCCCAAATAGACAAGACAGTGTAAACAAAACTACATCCCATCAAAATGAATTCTCTAACAATAAGTCCACAAGATAGATATATTGCTGAACTCAAATGGATAAAGCATTTACAAACTCCTTATTCATTGGGATTAAACGATAACATTTATCAAGAAGGAAACATTTCCAATAACCCAGATATAGATCCTTTTAGCATATTGTCTATTCATAAACGTAAACGACGGTCGCATGGTCTGCGAAAGAACCATAATTTTTAACGTAAATTTAAGAGAGTCTCTACTGTTGCAGACCTTTATTCTATTCATAAAAAATCGGGTAGACACGCCCTCCTTAGCAAAGTAGTCAGTCTGTCTTTTTCTTGCTTACAGAAACTTGACGAAAAAGCGGATGCCATTTATGTCCGTACTAATCCACTATATGAGGTTGCATCTATTATTCAAAGTTACACGCAACATATTCTGCGTCCACATATAGATGCTCCATCTGACCATCAAATGCTTTTTTTGAAGTTAACTTATGTTGATAAAGGCATCGATTTCATTAATTTAGCCGGTATTGTTAATGATATACGGGTGAATGACAAAATTTCAAAGTATTTCAACAATATTGAGACTCCTGTTATATGTTACAAGTATAAGAAATCTACTAGAAATCTTATTTTCAATTATAATATGATCGTTTCTGATTTTGAGATCGAGACATCTACTCCTACTGATTGAGATTGTCAAAATTCTAAATTTTGTTACGAACCTGCCGTTCGCATTCTTTCTGGAAATCTTGATGTAATTGAGGATAAGAGGATTCGGCATTTAATTGCCATAGGGCCTAAGTATCGCCTTCCATCGGATATTGATTGTAATGCCTGTCGCAATGAAATTGCGGGTTCTTTAACGGATATATGTACAAAGTGGTGTAAGCGAGAAAAAGCAGATAAACATGCACTTACTGCTTGGATGGAAACTATTTCAGAAATTGTTGAATTACGTATTTTATTTTACGAATCAAATCCATCCCTGCTTCCGCGGCCTTCTACTTACAATTTACGACACCTTAAGAAGGGTATTCAGAATTTACATACTAAATTTGCTCTAATTCCAGCAGACAAAGCTTCCAACAATATTGGATAATAACATTATATCAATACTTTTAATGCTGAGCTAGCGAGTACTTCTGCTTATCTAACTACACCTCTGCTGGAAACGGACATTGTTTTCCAGCATGGGACCTATATGGAGACTATAAAGGTTTCTGTCATTAGTAAGCAAACAAAGCTCCCTACAATGTACTGGATACCCAAACTTCACAATCTTACAAAGCACGTTTTATCGCTAATTCTAGTTCATGTACCACGACCTATATATCAAAACTGTTGACTTCCTGACTTTCCGCGATTAAAGAACATATTGTAAAATATTGCGGAAAGGCTTTCGAGAACTCAGGAATCAATCTGTTTTGGTCTATCAAAAACTCTGGAGAAGTTCTTGACAAACTACGGTGTAAGAATTTTCATGCTTCTTCTCTGAGCATCTACGACTTTTCTACGCTGTATACTACACTACCACATAATCTTTTCAAAGAAAAATTGCTTCAGCTTATTCAGAAGACATTTGCTAGAGAAGGTACAACATTTCTTGCTTGTAATAATGTCTGGGGGTTCTTTACTGATAAGTATAATTTGTGGACTTGTACTGATGTTTGTAGAGCCTTATCTTTTCTTCTGGATAACATCTTTATAAGATACAGTATCAAATATCATTATACCTAATATGGTAAACGAAAATAATCTAATAAGCTAAAAACAATACGTTTATTGAACTATTCCAAAAATCAGCAGTTTTAGTACTTTAGTTTTACTCTTATTTTCTCATTTTTTGCTAAAAGACCCATATTTATACCTTCATTTATTTATTATTTCATTGACATATATCAATACACTTAAATGGGTAAATAAAATAATCAATATGCATTTAAGATATATTTTTATTAAATTATTCCAGAAATCAGCACTTTTAGTCATTTTTCCAACATTTTGACCAAAAAATAAATACATTTAGGGATTCACGAACCGAAATGTATAAAATAGTATTATGCCTAATATGGTAAAAGAATATGAGATACGTTAACACTTTTGTTTTTGAACCATTCCAGACATTAGCCGTTTTAGTGTATTTTGTTGGTGTCACATACGGCATCTAGTACGAACGACAGCAGGAGAGCTGTTTGCTAGACGGGACTGAGGGAAGCAAAACATATTCAATTAAGAATGACAGTTGAGTTGAATTGTGTTTTACGGCGCACCAACACAAAAACTTCACAGTTTCTATACATTCTGTTTAAGACACACTATTTACACTGGGTCAGTTTTATTCCACCACTATCAGGTGGTACCTAGATAAAAAAAATGAAGACGTAAGCATGACAACAACGACACTAATTAATTTGTATAGTGGTACATTTATTCTAACAGACTCGACCGTCAAACAAATCTCTACATTCTAACAAATTCTAACAGATCCTCCTCTCGATACTAAACATCCCAGTATATACCTGCACTCGCGTGCTATCATCTTATTGGATTTCTACACATTTATTCAATTGGTCGTAACAAGGTATCCCCGCCTACGATATACCTGAGTAAGCTAATATAATATCTACTATTTTAGAGGAACATCCCAAATTGTAGAATATTAGTCATTTACTTTTAAATGCTATAAACTTCTACCACTTGTTATTAAATTATCATTATTACTTATTAAAGGGTCTGATAGTGTGACAGTATCATTTCACGGCGTAGTATTCCAGTGGTGTGGCAGCAATATTAAGTTATCTTGAGCATAAAGCTAAGCTCACTGCTACACGTAGAAACCATTGTAATATTACTGAGCAATTGATCAAAGCGACGTTACCCCAAGACCACCCACTTTCCACTTAACGCCCCAACTTCCACATCGCGCGCACACACACGCACGTACGCACACACATAGGCAAGAACGCACGCGCTCGCATACATGCATTAATGCATATGTAGCAATGAAAGAATGAGTTTTACTCCCATCTTCCTCATATATACACTCATGCATTTTATCGACGATACTCTTAAATGGAATAAAACGTCAATAATATACTAGAAGTATTTGCTGCTGTCATGCATTTATACGAACTAGGATTGTATTATGTTGTGTTTAGTATGCCTATTAAGCATCGATGCGGGTGACTTTGATAGTGGGTCATTATTGCATTTATGAGATAATTGCATTTGTTTACTATGTTTATTATGCTTTCTATACGTAGATATGGGATTGTTTTGTTTATTTGTTTAGCGCTGTTGCTTTTGAACGAATAACGTTTAAAGTGTATTAATCATTTATGTCTGTAGATTTTTGTAATATATATTTAACAAATAATTTATGGTGCTGAGGTCCATATGCAAGTTTATGGACTGGGCAGTCAGACCTAGAATGTTATATGGACCGAAGCTAACGTAATTCACATGTCCGTTAATATAGCTATCGGACCCGGCGCCCGGCCAATATGCAACTTTATAGACCGGATGACGTCACATTAAACAAAGAGTGGAATATGAAAATGAGGTATAATATTGGTATATATTGCATTTATATTGTCTAGATTTTTATGTTAATGTTTATTATGTCTACGAAGCCTAGGGATGTGTATAGTTTAGTTGTTGTGTGTAGCGAAGTTATTGCTTTGGGTAGATTTTGGCAAGGATTTGGTTAAGGGGTTGGGTTACAAAAGTTACAATATGCACATAGTCCATAGGATTTGAGTTTTTTTCTGAAGTTACAATATACAAATGCTCTTTCTTGCCACATTATATGTGTAAAGTTCATCTTCTGAAGCTAAACATGCTAGATCTGGGCGAAGATTTGTGTAGAATTCGGAAAACACTATACACATATACGTTCGCGCCACGTTATATGTGTATAGTGGTATATTTGGGCAAGGATTTGTGTAGATTTGGGTAAATATTTCTTGTTTCAGAAGTTACACTAAACATTTGTAGCATGGTCGGTGACATTTCCTTTGATGAATGCAGAGCATTAAATCGTTTAATTTAGGATAACTAAAGGGGCGTGGCTATACCGTATTACAACTACCGGATATTGGAATTTAGAGTACGGTCACGATGACGTCACAGTGTTACAAAGTATACCATGCTACAAAAAGATAGAGTCTGTCTCATCGCGTTGGTTATTTAAACTCCTCGATGGGCTACGCCCATCTCGGTGTTTAAATAAGCCAACACGCTGAGACCAGACTCTATTTATTACGTATACCTTCGTGCCACGTTATATGTATGTAGTGGTAGATTTGGGCAAAAATGTGTGTAGATTTGGGTAAATATTTCTTGTTTCAGAAGTTACACTAGACACATATACTTTCGTGTCACGTTATACGTATAGTGGAAGATTTGGGTAGATTTGGGTAGATTTAGGCAAGGATTTGGTAGATATGGGTTGTATTGGGTAGATTTGGGTGGATTTAGTTAGATTTAGGTATATTTGGGTATTTCGTGCCACCCCTAGCGAAGTAGGGTTTCGAATACGTTGAAAACAGTTTTGGCGCTTTTGAACACCTCTGCTCAACTAACAAATCTTGTTTTTCATCGGTAGTTAAAATAAACCTATCAATGTCTATGTTCATGTCGTTGTCGTTTGTAAATCGATCAAAATCAATTGACGTTTACCTCGAATAATAATTTGCTTTGCGTCAAGCGCTTACATCACTCTGAAAGGACTATTGACTCAATTAAAAGCAGTTGACCCGAAAACCGGATTGAACCGAGTCAAAATCAAGTGAGCTTTTGCACTTTTGCTCTACATAGGTTTCCGTCCTCGCTGAGCTCACCTTAGGACACCTGCGTTACCGTTTGACAGATGTACCGCCCCAGTCAAAATACCCGCCTGACAAGGTCTTCAGAACAGTTCATACTACTGACTAACATGTGACTGCATTTAAGCCAATAAAAATACGTATTTAAAATTATATATAACAATACACCCTGGCTAACATAGAACGCGTCATATACGGTCTAAAGTTGAACTTTTGGTTTGTCTAGCGTTACATTGCCGGTATTTCCTGTTGACATCGATCGGGGACAGGATAGTAATGTAAGAAAATTATTTTATTAATGAAGATGTTTTCATTTATTTAGGATAAGATATAGTTCGTACGAGCCGGAAATGATTGACGTTTTACTTTCTCGGATCATTTTAGCTGATAATTCTCAATCATTCGTGAGAAAGGACGACTTGCGTCGTTTTTCGATGGACAAGTTACGTATAAAACCCCGAAATTTCCATACAGATACAATCCCTGCAAACGGTATTTTGCTATCATACACTAAATATATAAACAGAGGTTCAGGAACAGTAAATTTGTTTAAAAAAAAGAATGCATTTCTTATTGACTAAAATTGTCGAGTAACGCGCCATACAACTGAACAAAACTCTCAATATATTTCACTTCAGTACCAAAAACAATGAATATAAACGAGTACCAACAATACAAATCTAACAGGCGAAGATTACTACTATTGATACCTTCTTCAAACATGTCAAATAAATCTCGCACGCCTATTAAAAATAAGTATAAAAGACGAACAGGAAATGCAGCTTTCAAAGAAAACAGTAATCCCAAACAAAAACCAAGCAAAATCTTGAAGACAAACATGAACGGCAATGTTAAAATAAAGGCATATGATGTCACAAACACATAAAGGGTTGATAATAGGGCTACCGCCTTGGAACGCTCAGCGGCAAAAAAGGCCGCTGGGGTTTAAACCAGGTGCTAGGATGCACCAAACTTCACACTTACCCTACTTTCATCCCAATAAAACTGGACAGTGTAAATAAAGAAATCACCGCCATGAACTACTCTGTAACCAACAAGGCAATAAGTAAAACATAAAAATGTTCGTGGATATATAAATACAAAAACAATATAGCCTACAAAGCCACAAAGAAGGATCGCAATGACTTGGCAAAAGCCGGAGCAACAAGAGAATAAACCATTGAGGGCACGACCAGACAATATTGCAGACCAACATCAAACGTCACCGTCCTTTTGGGCTTTAGAAAGAAACGTAACACCAGGAAACTACCAAGTACATGCACTGCTAGAAACGATGCTCATTAAATGGCCATTACTTACCCATGACCACAATGCCATTAAAATTCCCATTAATAATGTAGTTTTTAATGGAAGTTGTTACTATATATTTCATATAAGTGGCCCCATTAGTTATGGCACTTTTAATGGCTGTAATAGTAATGGCATCCAACAATCTAATGTCCATTACTTTAAATAATTGCCATTACTGAATATTAAGGACCCATTATTATGACACTTTTAATTGTTGTAAAATAATGGCATCTTACACATTAATGCCCATTACTTTAAAATAATGGCACCAGCCTCAAATAAATTAATGCCCATGAAATGAACAGGGAAAATGATGGCCATTATTTGCACTCATCAAAACTACAAAATTAATGGGAAAGTGCCATTACTCATGGTGCCATTAACATTTTGGGATATTTTTTAATGGGTCAGTACAAAATAATGACCTTGAAATAGTTAAAATAATGGCCATTACTAGACTGATAATAATGGTGATTACTGAGCAACATCTCTTGTGAATAGTGGCCATTACTTTCAAATAAATGTGACCATTAATTTAAATACTGTTCGCATTGATAAAAGTAAGGGCCATTATTATTTACATGTACAAATGATAGACGGGTGTTACCTAGCTACCGTTCATAAGGATAGCTCTTTGTATTTATTTGCCAGTAGAGCTAAAAATGGAGGTACATGTACGTACAGCATGTACGTACATTTTCTGTACTTTAAGCTTTAATATGGTCATTTTTCAGATAACTGACAAAGTGATCACAATACACTGAACCTTGGATGTCATGTGAGCTTTCAAAAAACATGTGTAGAGTAAATTAAAAGCATTTAAACTTTCATGAAATGAACATATCTTTATTAATAAATATAGAAATATGAAGAAATACAAAACACTTAAACTGTTATTCAGATAGTTAAAGTACAACATTTAAAGAAACTGATCATGAATGCCCCGGTTGAATCAGGACAGACAAACAAACAACTTCTCTAATGGTTTATATACATACTTATGCATACAACAAGAGGACTCATATTGCTCTATTGGCTGGAATAATATGGACATAATCAGATAAAATGTTTTCACTAGATCATTTGAGCGCAATCTAGTTGGTTCAAATACATGTCAAGATAAACAGTCCCAGTCAATTTTTTAAAGATCAGATGAAAAATTAAGGAGCTATTGTTAACAGAGCAAAAATAAAGCATGTTTTCAATAGTCAAGTTTATTATATACCATATGTGCTCAAGTTTGGTGAAGATCAGATGCAACATTGAGGTTCTCGAGCATTAACAAGGCAAACTAAAGCATTTTCTTTCTTTAAATCAGTTGTAAGGACTATATAACTTGGGTGTTATATTTTTTTTATGATACATGTATTATGTGGTTTTGGAACCTCACTTTGCATTGATATAAAGATTCTGACCAAATTTAGTCAAGCTGAGATGACAAAAATGCTAAAGTGTTAAGGAAAACACATGACATTTTTCATGAAACAGGGTCCATAACTCTACAGTGTTTCTTAACCGATATGTAGTGGTTTTCAAACGTGTTAGAGCTTTCATCGATACAAAGGTATTGACCAAGTTTGATTAAGATTAGATGCAATATGAATGTACTTGAGTGCTAACAACAACAAATAACAGACGGATGCACAGATAACGGACAACATACCATGACATAAGCCTGTCGAGTAAAACAGTATAAACTAGTTTTATTATAAAGAAGGGGTAAAAAATAATAATTGATTTTATTACCAGGTACTAGCTATAATATCATAAGGTCTTACTTTCTGAAATACAGCTGTATTAATTATTGACCATACGATTTATGGAAGAAGACAACCGATTTCAAACTGTGAATAGCAAATAGGGAAATTACTTAAATCGAACGGAAAAGGAACTTCCGGGATTCTGACATTTTTTTTTATTACTTCTAATCTTCACATGCGGTTACATATCTTGATAATAGTACTACGTTTCCAATGATGAAATACCCCTAAGGGATATTTTTGATGATTGAATATGAAATTCATCTCCATTTATGTGTCAATACAAATAATCCATGGATATATGAAGCACTATAATGAATATATATAACACTATTGAACCAATATATGCCACAAGATTGTTGTAACCTATAAATGGAGAGAAAAAAAACGTCAGTTGTTGTTTTTTGTATGTCAGGGATATAAGTATACTGTCAAACATTTCTGTGCTGCGAGGAAAGTGACTATGCTGTTTGGCCAATGTAAAACCAAACAAAAAATAAAATAAAATAGGTATAATGTACAGGCTTGCATTACATTAGTCGACAGAAAGGATAGACAGAAGAGGATATATTGTTGTATTATATGTAAACATGTAAATCATATTTATTTACATCTACTAGAACACTTCTCTTCACTAATTTAATGCAAGCCTGTGCTACAATCAGCCTAAATTGGTTACTCGGACAGGTTATTTTTTAGGCTGTAGTGACATGGAGTCTTCGTTTTTTGAATGTGTTACCATAAGAGATGAAACAACTGGAATTATTCGCGAAAACACATGACAATGTAGAGCACCGCGATTGAAACAATAAATTATGCACCGATAAATGAAAGTTATATCAAATACATATTAAATTACCGTTCACTGAAAGAATCTCGCATCTCCATGCAGAAGTCCATTAGCATCGGGATCTAAAGACTGAGTCATGTTGTCCCGTATCATATTTTTATCTCGGACCTGCCTTCTTCGGACTATTTCCATTTTCCAGTGAACTGACTTGAAATTATTGCCACTGTGCCATTTCATAAAAGCGTACTGAATGTGAGTCATATCTTATTATTTTGTGTAGAAAAAAAGTCAAACAATCTCTTCGATTCAGATGTTTTCAAAATGATTGGCTGTACATGTTCTCGCGTGCGCCTCTCGCTAGACGAGCTTAGAGAGTCAAAGTACTTAAAATACTGTGCGTATGTGGACGTTAAAATTATGAGGACATTAAAGCGAGAAAATGAAAAGATAAACACTTTAAAAGGGACCACCTCAAATGATAACAAACACTCCTTCAAATCAGGACACAGCAGGAGCAATTTGGAGTGATTGTCCTTTGTTATTTTATTCATGCATTTAATGTCAGTTAATGATACTCTCATTCGATTTTTCTCTTTAAGTAGTGAGCTTTCATTCGGCGAGCATTTATCGGTTCTACCTATATTTCTTGTTTTATTTGATTAAAACAAAACCTTGGCGATTACACATTGAAGCAATTATATATAATGAAGTAATTAATTACAATCTTCATTTGTTGTATACAAGTCATTTCTTAACAGATCACGGTCACCATTATTTAAAGGTGATAAGCCCCACCATTGTAGTGTAAGCATTATCTCTAAACAATAGATACCATTTCCAATAACATGGTATTCGTGTAGGTAAGACCATGTTTCTGTATGGTCAACACTGTTCTGATACTGACATCAGTCAAGAGCATCCTCTTCGTGTAGATAAGATCCCGTTTCTGTACGGTCAACAGTGTTTTAATTCAACAGCAAGTTTTAATCTTTGATTATACAGAAATCTTCCGGCGACTACTCCTCAAAGGCATCAAAGACTTCTTGTCGGATTTTCCTAAATCTTCAGTGCTCGAAAAGTAGGATAGCCCGACGCCCGGGGCGCTTCGAAATCCATTCCGGGCCTGTCTTATTTTGCAGACAAGGAGCCCGTCGGGCCTGTCTACAAAAAAATCCCCAAGATCTATTTTACTTGATCTCAAGATCCTCAATACTCCCATGTGTATTGTGAACTGTGAAAACACTTGCAATAAAGTAATTAAAATGTGTGTGAAGTATGAATGTTTTGCCTGGCTTCATGTCGGCAATTTTCTCACAACAGAGATCGACAATTATTGACATAAAATTACATTATCCTGCTATTAGGGTTGTGTTGGCTTTCCTCTTTGATAATAAATGCCATATTTGGCATTCAAAACACATTAATGCATGAAAAAAGTTCGTAATTGATGGTATTTCGATTGAATGTTTGCGAAATTTTCGGCCCGTAAAAGAGTAATTCGGATGGTACATAATTTCTGATATTTTTTAATTTTTTTTTTTTTTTTTACATAATCGAATAAGAAAAACATACTATTCATTATTTGATCCATCATTCTTTCTTTTATCAATGTTTAAGGTGTGCCTGGAATCCTATTTTTAAATGAATTCTAGTCTAGGCTCCTAATTCTTTTACTTTGCATGACAAAATGAAAAATATTGCTAGAACAGGCCCTGATAGTCTAATAAATCCTGATTAAAAATTTGGCTCCAAGTTCGGCTCCAGTTTTACCAAGTCGGCTCTGATTATTATCGTTTGGCAAAAGTGCTAGTACTCTTCTTTGCATCGGTTATAAATTACTATGTAATATTCTATTCTAACGTTTTTGAAACAAAGTGGTAAATAAGTCCGCTGACTAGAGAGCATAAAGCGGTAGCAAAAAGAAAAATATAGTCAGAGGAGGTTCTGAGTTTGATTAATACATACGTAACAAATGTGCGCTATAAAAGTGAATAAAGACACATTTCCACTAAGAAAATAAATGGACTTTTCCATTTTAAATCAGGGCCTGTCCATTTTCAGAAGCAAGAATCCTGGGCCTGTCTCTTAATCTAATTTTCTGTGAGCACTGATCTTTCTCTCTGTCTATCTTTCAATTGTTTTTGAAAGGTGTTCTCTCTCTCTCTCTCTCTCTCTCTCTATATGATACTTAAAAATAATAACATTAATGTAATGCCCATGATCTTCATAATGAGCTTTTACTGATATCTTTTTTCTTATTAATTTGATACAAGAAATTCAAATAATGGCCAGTCATTTTTATTTTCATGGTCACGCTAAAAAAGTTAAAACAATTAATGGTCAATTAAAACTAATTACAGTAACTGATAATGGCCATTATTATTACAATTAATGGACATTATTTCAATTGAAACGTAAAGTAATGGGGGCATTACTTTGTTAATGTCTCAAAGTTAATACCACAAGTTGTAAATATATTTTTAATGGGATTAAACCTATTAATAACCAATAATTTAATATAATGACCATTATTTCTTTATTTCTTTACAGCGTTATTAAATATTCAACAAGAATATAATGGCTATATTTCATGGGTTTGGAGATTTTAATGGTATTTTAATGGCATTTTCATGGCATTTTAATGGTTTTGATTTGCAGTAGTGATGTACAAAAAGACAAGGAATAGTCTCTACTCCATATAACTTAAAACTACAAACGAAGATATTTTGAAGACAGTTGGGAAATCAATGTAGTTGAGACAGATATTACACATTTTGTAAATGGCTCAACCGCAAACCGTAAATTATCACAGGAAGAGTCGCAATTTGAGAATTGGAAGATAGTTCTTGAACGCTGTGTGGTATAAAGGAAGACGTGTTTACGGAAGATATCCATCTGACAATTATATTACTTGCGCCTTTTTAGATACTGTTTAAGTAGTAGATGTATTATTAATTTTGCTTTTTAAATAAACAGGTCTGTTCAAAGAGTGGGTACGGGAGTATGTTTGTCTAATATGTGTACAAGTTTTTCACTAGCCATCCGAAACATAGCTTGATCGACAGTGTTTGTAAAGTCACGGGTTGTCTATAATAAAACTGCATGGTTCGTTAGTGGTTATGGTTCCTGCATACTAATTGGGAATGTTCAAACACTTATTCTTATTGCATGTTATAATTGTTGATGCGGACAATATATAGGAATCAAGGATACCCTACTAGATTACTTGGTCATTAATCGTGTGTCGTGCTCGGATACCGACCAATACACGGGACATCCCGGTTTAGTTCCCCTCCAACAGCCCCCCCCCCCTCAGCCTAGCCCACCCCTCCCCCCCCCTCACCCACCCACCACACCCTCTCGAATCACCTCTCTCATCCGTTGAACGACCGAGGCAGTGGGAAACAAGGGAACGTATATTGCTTAAGACCACAAAGAAGAAACTCAGGAGTGCTGGTGAGACTCTTTACTCATACACCCAGCATAACGGCATTAAAACAGAGAAAAATACAGAGTACGAGAGTTGATCAATAAATATCGAGAAAATGCTTATAACTTTGTTATTACACATTTTTTCCAGAAATATTTTATGTAGTCGGTAAATAAGTATATAAGGAGAAAACTTACGAAATTGTGTGCAAATATATTATAAAATGAATTTTTAGAACATGTTTGCCGACCTATGAAACCCGTAGGCGGGGCAACGTCATTTAAGCGCTATTTAACGTAAATCTGAGTTGAACGTTTATCAACCTGACGATCACACCATCACATATTTTTTCAAAACTTTTCAAAAAACTCACCTTTAAATTTATACATTTTTGCCAACGGGATACCCAGTTGAAAAGTGAATCACGATAGTCATCCTTAGGAATTTCGTACAGAACATTCAACACTTTCGTACGGAGTTCATTTTACGCCCCGCAAATCCCGTTTCAATGTCGGAAAAAGGTAAAAGTCATTTGGTGACAAGTCCGGCGACATAGGGAGGATGATCTAACATATTAATTCCTAAATGTTTTATGTAACTTGTGGTCGCTTTCGATGTGTGAGGTGGCGCATTGTCATGGTGCAGGATGAAATTGTCCAACTTCCCCGGGCGTTTCCCGACGCATGGCTCTCAGGAAGTGTCGACTAAGAACCTGAATACAGAAAAAAACGTTTCTACATGTAACTGGTTCTATGAAATCACAATTCTTTATGCAATAATAATATATTTAATAAGATTAAAATTTCAAACTACTATAAACTTTTTATAATAGGCTGAATTAATTGTCTAATCATAACAAAGATATTAGTATTTTCTCGTTATTTATTGATCAACCCTCGTACACGTACCTGTTTGTTTCATTTAGAATGCAGTTTTTTTATGAATTATAGCGTTTTAATATGGGTTAATACCTCTGTTTTATGGCGCGATACTCGACAACATTGTCGTCGTTGTTGCAGCTGAACCTCTGTTTATTTTGTTATTGTATGATCAGTAAAATACAAGGATTGTATCTGTATGAAAATGTTTGGTTTTATACGTTACCTGTCCATCCGAACACGACGAAAGTCGTCCTTTCTCAGTAATGATTGAAACACGTAGGATTATCAACTAAAATCAAAACATAAAGTGAAATAAATCAATCAATTTAAGCAATCAAAAGTTCAAAGATTCACACTTTCTAATAGGAAATGCATAAACAATAATAGTAGGGAAAAACGATATCGCTACTTTTTGGAAAATTGTCTTCATATATTTTATTCTAATTTCGAATTAAGACCATATATCTGCATGGTTTTTAATCTATGAATCCAAAACATTTCCCTCCATAAACGACTCCTCTCTCAATTAACTGTATCAATTGGCATAAACAGAGACATCTTTAATACAGTGATATTCACACCTGTATAATTCTAACCAATCTCTTTCTTTCTTTTTACCCATGTGACAATCCCATATTTCCACAATTGTACTCAAAACAGTTGCTTTAATAAAACAAAATATATATTATTTTCATATTATACTTCATCTGGTACCTAGAGTCCAATAAATCTGTATTCAGTAGATGTGGAGTCAAAAAATAAATTCCGTATTTGTACTATGGGATTAGATATGGAGTCCAAAACATCCATATTTGTTCTATGGGAACGTAACTTTAACATTAAAAATCAACGAGTCAGTAACGATGTACCTCACAATTATATGATAATGAAATTGAATTGAAACAGCACTGTTTTGATGCTTTACGTGTATTTTTCAAGTTACATTTTACACAGTTAATAAATGTTGAAAGATGTATTGTTTTAGCTCTGTTCAGTTAATAACATACATATCAAGTTGGAATTCAAATGTACAACGTTTGGTTAGATTAGTGAGGTGTGAACTGAAGAGATCATTTAACAGTTTTAAGTACAATACTGAATTCAATTTGACTCGTACCCAGCAGACAGAATCCATATTTGGACTCGGTTTCACCTCGTCCAAATATAGATTCTGTCTGCTGAGTGCTCGTCCAAATAATTCAGTATTTTACTCAACACTATTTAATAACTTCATAATATCAAATACTGTTCACACGTTTAGAAACATTTCGACTTGTCATACCAGTAACATTACTACTTAAAATTGAACTCTCCATACAATGTGAACAACGACGTCTGTTACATAAAGAAATGATGTTATTACTTACACGGGAAAACGCTGAGTGCACAAGACATTTTTTTAGATTGTTAAGACGTGCATAAGCAAGACTGGCAACGAGTTGTAAAATTTAATGTTTTCTACGCTGAGATTTGCAGTTTTTGGTAGAAGATCCTAATACTTCACCCTGTGACATTGTAGACATTTGTTTCAAATGCGCTAGATACCACATCTAACGGATACTTTCTTTCAAAGAAAAAATAACGCAATGAACGAAGCGAGACGTTTAATGTTTAATTTTTAATCAGATATTATATGTCGTTTTGCGTGGCTTTAGGATGCCCTGAAGAGTATTCTAAATAGTGGTGTACATAGCTTCTTTTACATACACGTCCGTAATCAATTTTAGAGATTCGCCCTGCATTACGTTACCATCTAGAAATGATAAATTGTGTTGCGACATGTTATATGCTAATTAATAGTTGGATGCAAATTGTTAAACGTATCAATAAATAGTTGCACATTTTCAAGCGGGTCGTCCCATATCCTTAATATATCATCTAAGAACTTAAACCATACGGTTAGGATTGTCTACAGGTTTTTTTTCATAATATGTGGTATCCTCTAATTGTCTATTCATGAAAACAATTCTACATTAGTAGCGTATAAATGCTATGGTTAGTAAGTCCCTCTCCCAACACCCTGCATAACTCGAATAGAAAACATTCGGCTAAAACAATGTCAACCTCATCGTGTGTACGGTATTCTGCTAGGGCCATCGTACAATCGCGTATCGAAGTTTAAAATTGAAGGCGATTGTACGAAGGTAGGATTGTATTATGGCAATGGTACAAGGGCAGGATGGTACCATGGCGATGGTACGATCGCCCATCGCATTATCGCCATCGTACCATCGGCATCGTAACATCGTACCATAGCGCATTGACTTGTAAACGCGATGGTACAATGATACGATAGTAAGTCTATTGAACCATCTCCGTCGTACTATCTCGTCGACAAATCGATGAGCGATGGTACAATCGGCCATTTGACCAGTGTATTATTGTCCCGTCGCGTGTACTTGTCGATGCGCGGTGGTACAATGATGGCGATACGGGATGGGCCATCGCACCATCACAATCGTACCATCACCATTTAACATCGTACTAACGTACGCACCGCCTTGTAAATGTCGATACACGCACCTAACGGAACGCCGTAGTTTATTGCAACTAGAGTATTGGAATATTTGTCATTTCATTTCAATAAATAAGCTGCAGTATGAATAAGGAAAGATTGTATAGACATACAGGATTATACGAAACTTGATATTACTTCCATTACGTCTAAGGACACGAATTTGACATATCTATTTCCTTTATATGTTTAAAAAATATCTGATTTGTATCAAACCATTGTTTGAATAGCTAAATAGCTAAATATGCTATCAATGCTTGTTTGTCCAACAAAAATACACTTGAGTTAAAGGTGCTTACTGTAATAGACCAATACTTATATTACTAATATTAAAATAATGTCAACGAATATCCGTTGTGCAGAAGTATGCATACTTATTGTTATCAGTGCTCTTTACTGTTGTTCTAATACATTAGTAAATATAGCGTTCATATAGTAGTATGTATTTTTGTTCAAAGATACTTGTTCACTCTCAGATGTTCAAACACAAGTAGCAACACAGTTTAAACTCTACAACTTAATACACAGATAATAACAGCTAAGACTCTACAACTTCGTAAACATATACTAACAATTAAAACTTTACAACCTCATAAAGATATACTAACAGTTAAAACTCTACAACTTTATAAACATATACTAACAGCTAAAACTCTAAAACTTCATAAACATATACTAACAGTTAAAACTTTACAACCTCATAAACATATACTAACAGTTAAAACTCTACAACTGCATAAACATATACTAACAGTTAAAACTCTACAACTTCATAAACATATACTAACAGTTAAAACTCTAAAACTTCATAAACATATACTAACAGTTAAAACTTTACAACCTCATAAACATATACTAACAGTTAAAACTCTACAACTTCATAAACATATACTAACAGTTACAACTCTACAACTAATACACGGATATGAACAGATAAAACTGAACAACTTCATACAAGATAATAACTGTTAACATTTTACAGCTTCATACACATATAATAACACTTAAAACTCTACAACTAATACACAGATAATAAATAAATAAGAAGACAAAAAAATATGTTACATCTATATAAAAAACCCTAGAACTTCATACACAGATACTAACATATATGGATATAAATATATAATAGCAATAGTCACTTCACCTTTAAGTATTAAGCATGCAACACACGTAAGACGATTATATAAGTATGCGCACGCATAAGTACTTCGATCAAATAAGACTAGTCAAATTCATATTTGATGTTCCTTATAACGAGCAAGCTCGTATCTTTATGATAATTGCTAAACGTAAATTAATACGGAAGGAGAAGACACACATGTGAAAAAGGGATGGAAAAAAAACGACGAATAATACTGTGCATTTGTCTGCTGTGGAATTGTTATGGTAAGTATATAATTAAATATGTGTTGAAACAATATTATCATAAAGTAGGACACATTTACCCGTCATAAGTCGTCTTCGCCAATTTCATTTGATTGATTAAATTTAAAAAATATAAGTAGCTGCCGACTCCTTCGATTACAAATAAATGTTCACATGGCGATCGTATAAATATATTTTGCCGGTTGGTTGGGGTTTTAATTATTTCCAAATTCCGTTTTGCAGGTTTTCATCTTTTAATCATAATAAGCAACCTGAAACAATTTATCTATAGTTAGTGACTTATAGAATACAGATTCAATCAATTCAAATAAAATACAACCCGATAAATATAATTTCATTAAATACAATTCGCGTAGTAAATATATCATATCATTATAATATACAAACAGTAAACAATTCTTACCGGGTTTGTGGAACCAAAATAATGCTTTCACTATGAGGTGAATGCAAACTATCTTCTAAGTACTATTAGTATGAGTTCTGCCCAATACGACTGCTTTTGTAAGAGAGAGGTTAAATGCAGAATTAGGCGAGAATCTCAGAGTGCAAAGTTATTGAACTGTGAAAAACAAACATCCATCAATCACTCATACAGAACATGACAAACCAGTTTACAATACAACATGCTCACAACATCTATATACAATTCATTCATGCACATTTGTAAATAGTGGGAATATCAATATTATGATTTGGCCTCTTCATACCTGGAAAACCAGTCACCTGTAACTTTAAAGCACTGTGGTCAACTATGTTGATGCAATATCGGTTAAAGTGAAATATGAAGACAGGTCAACATATACATTTATAATTATATCATTTTTATGATGCTTTAAATGGGTTACATCAGGGTTTTTTCTTGAAAAGTCTCAAGAAACAAAATAAATAATCAGTTCCTCATTTACTCAAAATAAACGTTTAGAACAATATATTGCATTAAATTATTTGCGTTATGCTGATGCAAATGTTTAACCAAAGTAACTTAGGTGCAGAGTTAGGCGTGGCGTGTCGCCTATACACAAATCTAAAAATATATTAAAGTAGCTATCCCGCCAACAACAACCACATTTTACATCATGTGTACACCGTTTCTTAACCTACTGAAGACGAGGTATATATACAACTTACACATTTTGAGAATTCAAACTACAGACACAATATAAACGGCTTTAACCAGACAGGCCAAACTCGAAATGGGAACGTCGAATTAAGAGTTATTATTCATTTTACGCATATTCAACTACGGGTATTTTTAGAACCCGTGAATAAAATTTTACATTTTATCTGCACACATATATTATTATATTAACTGAACTCCTGGATATAGTTTTGATACACGGTTTTGTAATGTGATTTTGCGGTAATTTGATGGCTGTTTAGTTTCTTTAAACATTTATTGTTTTTGTCCGAAGTAAAATATAATATTCAGCCCATTTCCCAGAGCATGATGAGAGCATGATACATTAAATGAACAGAACTGTGGAGTAGTTTGTTAATTTAGAGTTGTGTTATGCACAATGAACCGTTCAATATTAACAAATTTCAACATATCGATAACAAGAACAAATGAAAACGGAGTTCCATGGTGTTACACATCAAGGTAATGTGTTAAAGGTTGTGAGAGGGTTGAGTGTGATTAGTCTAACAACTGCAAAACACAACTAACCGCGTGTGTTTAAATAACTTAAACTTAACAATGCTAAACATTAAATTGGGTAGCTTTTTTTTCCCGCTTACATCTTTCAATTGGTAACTGAGTAGGAATTTGCAAGATTGAAGACAAAAGGTTGACATCGTTAACTTTTAACACTTGGTCGTTGTTCTCCTTTAAATTAACATTGCGCCAAATAGTATAATGGGATGTGTATGCACATTTAAGGGAGAAAAGGAGGTCGGGAAATCTGGTGTACACGTGTTTAAGCTTCAACGGAAACGAAACGTCTAGGCTAGTGTATGATACTCCCTAATCAATATATTACATATATAGAGTTTGAAATGCATTTTAACTTTTATCTTAAACTGATCATCTCCTTAAAAGAGCGATGTCACGATAGTTTTGAGAAATAATGGGAAAAACAAACATTCCGTTATTAAGTTTTCTTCTAAAGTCAAGTCACTTCATTCAGTTATATCGATTATTGATTATGGTATAGTATAGTCTTCGTAAACAAATGTAACTTGGTAAAATTTACTGATTTACATTTTGGGAGGATTTGTTTCGGGTATAAAAATAATAAATCAATTCATTGTATAATGATAGCATTTATGCCAGGTTTTGTTTTTCATTATCATAAATCAAAGACAGATTGATGCTTTCAAAATGCTAAAATAGATGTTATTTAAGCAAACTTGGCGTAAATACCTCTTACAAACCCTAACTGAAGCGGTTAATACTAAATACTGTCAATTCTCGTGTGTTTATTTAAAACAGATCCGAAACGAAACAAATTGTATTCAAACTAGCTTTGTTTCATTGTCTCTATAATCTACATGATATAGTTTAACGGATTAGTCTTCCGTGTATTCTAGCCTAATTGTGTATTCTAGCCGTAATTGTGTTGTGCATGGGGTGAACAGTCTAACTTTGAAATAATGGATTATCGTAAGATTCAGCAGACATTTTAACTTATCCAATATGGCCATCGTCGTAACCGCGTTTAGTATCTGAATCCCGGAACAGTATGTCATAGTAATTTTTCCATTTGTCCAACATTTTGTCTCTAACTAACGATTGGAATTTTTGTTTTGCTTTTATTTGATATGCCTATATATTTCCTATTTTTCCTAAGTATTTAGGAATATTACTATCGAGCAATGAATTTCCGAAACATTTGTGTTCTTCCAACTTATATTTTTTCTTCTCTTTTCTATTGAATATATTAAAACGATTACGTTCTTTTTGGAATTCAAATTTAGATTTACATGTTTCGCCTTATAATTTGCATTTTAACCACTTTTTTTCTAAAAGACAGACGCGGTCCCAACATTTTGCAGTTCATCATTCCAGAACGTTTTTTTCTACACATATGCTGTTTTCCATTAAACGCCTGTTTCACTTTAAGTTTTTAAGACATTTTTTGCCTAGCAAATTAGAAAATTCAATATAAATTTATGCCTGATTAACATCAGATTCTACGTTCACGTTCAATGCCGGGTTCTCATTATATGCAAAAAAGATTGTTCAAAATTCATAAAAGATGATGGGATATCATTTAATACAAATCAATTGGAATATGATGACACTGCAGTTCTGGACTCAAAACTACGGTCATCTTCAATACAAACATTTTAAAGCTGTGTTTTTTTCCCTTAATTCTCGTTTTTTCTCCATGACAAAACTTTTTTGTTTTTGTTCAAAAGAGTCAATGGTTGCAAAAACAAAAAAGAACAAAAGAAAAAAGAAAAAAAAGAAAGAAGCAGAATGCGAATTATGTATACAACAGTTTTACAAGATATCATAATGCATATTAATAAAAAAGTAGTTTTCCTTCTCCAATAGATGATATGAAGTTTTGTAACACGTTGAATTACAGGTGTTGCATTGTACAGTAGCAATTAAGCCTTGTAGGTTATGAACGTGTAGCATTTAATTGCAGTTATTAAAGCCCATTGATAGAATACATCAATGAATAAGTTAAATAAGACACCTTTAATATAATATTAATATCCGAGTCGTCATCGTCTTTATAAATAAAACCCGGATAAATATTTTCTTATATATATAAGTAGATTTATATCTAATTTACTGATTTTTTCTTTCTAAAATTCAGATCAGGAAACTTTACACCAATAAATGAAACATATACTCATATCGCAGATTTGAAACCTTAATATAATTTTTAAAAATAATTAGATGTTTGTAGACAAATAATGTTAGTGACAAGTCTGACCGGTATGAATCGGTATTATTCACATTACACCAGTTATTACATTAAACGAATACACGTAATGGCTAACTAGTACACAAGAGATTGTTTCCAACATAAAACAAACTCAAGCATACACGCACAGACTTTGGCAATTTAAATAATTAACTAAAATATAATCAATATCGTATTCATTACAGCAGCTGTAGAATAATGAAACTGTATACTACACGCTATGTGTATGTAGGTCACGTGCATGTTACCATGTATTGTGTGTAGCAAACTACCAGTCCTTGTAAAGAGCAACATAATCTCTATTATTAAGAGATTATCTGGATTGCATTGATTAGGAGAATTGTTATAATATCACGTTTCGCCATAGACGTGAGAATCATGGCTCTTACGGTAATATGTACCGACCATAGAGCCATGATTCTGTAGGTTATACTGATAAGTACGACCCCGTACCGACCCCAATACGCACTTTTCCGGCGAGGTTACTGAATACATCACGCAGTGTCTGCATATACAACCGCCGTATTTTAATAGATTAAACCTTCAATACGACACGTGCATACATAAAACTCACGCCGATCTAGGCGCTTTTTATATACGACCGTGCATTTGTCAGCAGACTTCTTTTTCTTGAATTTTTACTTTTCGACTTATGTCGCGCTATGTCGTCGATATTCTTCTGTTTGGTGAGTTGTATGCATGCACGTGTGGTATTTAATGAAACTAGCCCGTCAGATATCGTCAAAATTACGCTACAGAACCGTTTATCAAAACTTTGTCCAGGTGTTCAGGTCATATACTAATGTATATTTGCAAATTATAGATTTATTCACGGGTTCCTAAAATGTAAAGCCATTTGTATTTTGTCTATCGAATTTGGATTCTAAATATACTTAAGTTATTTATATACATCTCCGCTAGTAAGGTTAGTCGTTAGGTTTAGAAACGGTGTACATTTGTTGCGTTGTAAAATGTGCCTGTTGATGGTGGCTTAGGGACATCACGGTTTAGTCCATTGAAATACGACAGTCGTTGAGTTTCATTGCGTTATGTCATCAGACACCTTTCTTGGTCGATCCTGATACCTACCTACTATATAAAGGATCGCGTCGTAAATATATGGTATTTTATAGGAGCTATCATGCAGTTAGTATCTCCCACTCCCATATTCTAACACATTACCATGAATAGTAATACATATAAACAAGTACATATATATACACACGGAGACCGTATTTGCGAAAAAATTAAAGACAGACCACTTTCTGAGAAACCACAGCATGCGACGCTGTGATATTTTATAATATAATAAACACATTAATTCCAATACTACAAACAAAATGAAAAATATTCACGTACAGCAAATACATACAATGGATCCAGTATATCTTTAAAATCCGATATACGAATACATTCCAAATAATATTAGCAAGTGTTCCTCTAATCTGAATTGTCAAGTGTCCTTTTAATCAAATTTGTCAAGTGTCCCTTTACTCCGATTTCACTTAATATCTTTCCTGGTTCATTCATTCAATATAGTCATAATGTCCAAATAATCCCAGAGGGCAAAATTGCCATATGAATGTGATCGCAACCACTCAGACGCTATATATAGAGACAGTGACAAACAAAATAGACGGTTAAGGAATACAGAACTTTCAAAATGCGGGATCAATGAGATGCACGTTCGCAAAGCAGAATGCTTCATAAGGAAACAATATTTATGATGAACGACGCACAAATTGAACGTATGTATCCAAATTTAGAGACGCAGATTATCAGTATAGGTTATAGTTTATATATTCGAGTTTTAAAAAACACGTTCAAAGGAGCCAATTTTCTGAGGGCTTCCTTGTGTCTGCACGTGAACATTAGTGAAGCCAGCTGCAGTGTAGAAACACCCCTCTTAAGTGATAGCTGATTGAAACTGTCATTGGATATATTTAAACAAACACCTAGGGACGATGTCTGATAGGTCAACAACTAAAATTAAACGTGTGCAGGTGCTGAATAGGTCCAGTAGGTAAATAAGATAAGATTATAATGTGAGCATTTTCTTTTTTTATATTATTTTATTTAATATCTACCCAATCGGTCAGGCCTATATACCGATTATTTCTAAATTGGGCACTTAATGTTTTGTTATCATTAATATAGTGTCAACCTTATAGAATAGTTTTATATAAAGAAAAGTGCACTTTATATAATGATGAATGCACTCTACATAATGGCATACGCACCCTATATAATGAAGAAGGTACTTTATATAAAGTCGAATGCACCCTATATAATGATGGGAGTACTCTATATAAAGACATTAGCACTCTATATAATGATGGGAGTTCTATATATAAAGACATAAGCACCCTATATAATGATGAGAGTACTCTATATAAAGACAAATGCACCCTATATAAGGAAGAAAGTACTCTATATAAGACGAATGCACCCTATATAATGATGTTAGTACTCTATATAAAGACATAAACACCCTATATAATGATGATAGTACTCTATATAAAGACATAATCATCCTATATAATGATGAGCGTATTTTATATAAAGACAAATGCATCATATAAAAGGAAGAAAGTACTCTATTTAAAGACGAATGCACTCTATACAATGATGTAAGTACTCTATATAAAGACGAATGCACCCTATATAGTGAAGTAAGTACTTTATATAAACACCTTAAACACCCTATATAATGATGAGAGTACTCTATTTAAAGACAAAAACACCCAATATAATGATGAAATACCCTGTGAGACAGTCAGGGCATTCCATAGATATGTATATATTTATTTTCACCGAGGTTAGTTAAGCTGTATCACTACAAGGACTAGTATTTGCTTACCCTCAATAAAGGTAGAGATAATATTGTTTTCGTCGCGTGTTAATATGCATTTACTGATTATCAGTGTTCGAAGCTATGCATTATACAATTATGATCGTTATGCATAATTATTAAAATAACGATAAAGTGCCGCAAAACTCCATTCATTCATATATTCAATCATTCAATCAATAGCTAACGCCAACTAGCGGTCTTAACCTAGAAGGCAGGGGACATTCTTAACAATAACTATGATTGATTATCCTTACAAAGTCTTCAAACGAATAATTTGTTACGACCCTCTTCGATCCATACTTCCAAAATATGAAGTAGGAGGAGTAAAATTGATAAGAAGTTAACTACTTTATTATGAGTGCGTCATTGAAGTTGTCATTAACATACACTCTGAATGAGATACAATCTTGAACAACAAGTGCTGTCTATACATTGTGCATGTTGAGGTAACTTAAACTTGAAGATCCAATTGATAACATTTAAATGAGAAACCGTGTGCATGCTTTACATAGAAGCATACAAATAGTGCTCGTCTATCCGAAAACAGCAATCAAAATAAGGTAATTACCAATACTTGTCAATATAATAGGCGTTTTAATGAATCGATTTTAGGGTACTTGTTTACGCTTCTTCCTTGATCCGCATACACTGCACACATACCGTTACTCAATCTCAGATATCATCTTACAATGTATACAATACAAATCGATACTGTTTATATATTATAAACCCCCACACGTCTTTAGTTAAAACTCTTTGAAGGGTCATTCTGAATACTGCATGCTAGATAAACAAAACAGACAGGACTAATAGTGGTTAATGTATGTTCTACTTGTAAAAACTCACTATAAAAAGACTTAGTTCAAATTAGATTTCAACATATTTACTTTTCAAACGAGGTGATTACAGTCAACATATGTTCACATTACTTAAAACAATATTATACACAGTTATCAATTGTGGAGCACTAATTGTCTTTAATAAGAGAATGACATTACTTACTATTTCAAACACTTAAAGCTGCAGACGCTACACTTAAATCGAATAACCGTCGATAACAGTCAGGTATGCAAAACGTTTCGGTTAAAACCATACATGTAAATAATCTGACTTTATTGTAATAAATCGATTATTCAAAAGCGTATAGCTGTATAGGAAAATGTTTTACTCTATTATAGTCGTGTCTTTCACTCACTTTCATCCGCTCCTTCCTTCTTAAAAATAATTATACACTTACCATCTGGCGAACAATTTCCCTGTAATATATCCCTGCAATCAAATAATCGTTATTTATTTACTGCAATAGTTTCCTTATTACGGATACTACGGCGAGATATTATCCAATACTCTTGTACATATGCCTGTGTGTGAGGGGTTGGATATAGTGTAGAAAGAACTTGCAATAAAATCCTACCAATAATTGTATAAATTTAGTGAAATATAAAATATGTGAATTTAAATTATCATTAAGCTGTAATATATTGCTCATCAAACACCCGTTTACAGCCAAGCATCAAGTCTGACACGTTTTAATTACTAGCACTATTTTTTTTATAAACCATTAATGCCCATATTTTTTATTTGTTTAAAATTATGCAAATATTTTAACATTTTATCAAAACAAGACCATATTTGGCTTATTTTCGTACATTATTGGACAATCTTTGCTGATTTTAGAAGACTATGTCCTGTCCCAAAAATGGGACACTGGGCATGGGAGGCCACTCTTACATGTATTTAAAAAGTTTAGCACATACATAACATGGTATATACCATTGAGCAGATTCAAGGCTAAATGCTTCAGCCGCCATTAACAATATAATTAACATAATTAAAAGTATATGTGTAACGTTTACCTTCTATCTCATCTTTTGATAAGAAGAGGGTTACGCCACTTTACCGGGATTTGTGTAAACCATCCTTTTGTACCTGATAGATTTGACAAACTTTTGCATTGTTTTATATTGTTTATTATCACACTCTAACAGATCGTTATTCGTTATACATATTGTCTAAAGTATATCTTAATTTATAAAATATTTGCTAACTGTCCCTTTAATTTCTACACCGCGCAAGATCTATATTTCTGTGTTACATAATTTCTCTAGAACCTATCTCCTAACACTCTCCTAACAGACTCCGCTACATACTACGCTCGCTCTGGTTTATATTGTTAACTTCTCAGACAGGGCGGTTCTTAATCAAGGTGTATAATTCTAGAGCCTTTTTAAGAATTAGCGTTGCGTGTATAATTTGGTAGCCTTTATACAACATATACGATTTATTGTAACGTCATATATGCATGACATTATTTCTAAAAGATATCTGCGAAAAAAGTAGCAACATTTTTTAATTTATCGGCTTTACAGAAATTATAATTTCGTTCTTATTTCAATATAAAGGGAGATAATTTTAAAATGTAAAACTTTGGTTCATTTCATTATAATGGCAAGGTTATTGTCAATTGTTTTTGCGTTTTTTATCACTCGAAACCAGAATAGTTATTTAATAAAGTTTAACCCTGTTCTTATTTATAACATATTTAATGTGAACAATGTTGTTTTATATAAATGGGAGATAACTCTGATACGTTGAATCACACATAATAAGTGAAAAACAATTACATCTTCTGACATTCCAAAGTTATCAAATACTTCACATTATAAAACTTATTTCATTCAGTATAGAACAGTCTTATCTTGATAAAATACAATAAAATTTGTGTACGTATGAGGTTAATATGTCTAAATTACGGTGTACTGTTAGGGCCATGTTACCATCGCATCTTACCATCGATCATCGACCTAGGTAAATGCGATGGTAAGATGCGATGGTCTATGGTAAGGTGCGATGGTCGATGGTAAGATGCGATGGACTATCGACCATCGCATCTTACCTTCAACCATTGCATCTTACCATCGCATCTTACCATCGACCATCGCATCTTACCATCGACCATCGCATCTTACCATCGCATCTTACCATCGACCATAGCATCTTACCATCGATCATCGACCATCGACATATCAATTCTCATGCTGATCAAGATCTCACGATTACCGTAGAAAATGTCTAGGTCGACGGTCGATGGTAAGATGCGATGGTCGATGGTAAGATGCGATGGTAAGATGCTATGGTCGATGGTAAGATGGGATGGTCGATGGTCAATCTTACCATCGACCATCGCATCTTACCATCGCATCTTACCATCGACCATCGCATCTTACCATCGCATCTTACCTTCGACCATCGCATCTTACCATCGCATCTTACCATCGACCATCGCATCTTACCATCGCATCTTACCTTCGACCATCTCATCTTACCATCGATAAACGACCTAAGTCGATGGTCGATGGTCAGATGCGATGGTAACATGGCCCTAACAGTACACCGTACTAAATACATAAAAAAAATTATCAACAAATGGTAGTTTGCTCTTTTCATGAAGATTATAAAGTATACTATAAAATCATCTTTGGAAATCCATGAAACACCGGTCATATGTTGATGCAGATTCGTGAAACATGAGCCACACCTGCATTTAGTAAATCTTGGGACAGTGTAATGATCCCGTCTTTCTAGTCTCACAGCATCGCGGACTCTACCCTGGAGACGTCTGGCCCGAGCAATGGGTCCTCCCACGGAAAATCGTTGGAAAAATCGCATGAGGTAGATTTTCCCAATCTGCCGATGGAATTCGATATCTAAAATACTTGGCATAATATGGCCATGGCTGTGTTAATACATGTTTTATAATGGTAATACTTATAGACATTATTTATAATTGTATTACTTTCCAATTAAGCAAACTGTTAAGTACAGGTTATTATGTTGCTCCGTCAACTGGCGCAAAACAAATCCCGCTAGCAAATGCCCGTCTGTCGTCTGCCTCGATAACGGAGGCTGACGTTTACCATTGATAGTTCTGACGTCTGCCCCGATGACGGATGCTGGAGTAATAACAACATAAGGCAAGTCGTTGGTCCCGATAACGGATACTGACGGTGATGCAACTGCTCGTACTATTACGAGTGTAGTTACATGTTCAGTCTATTATTGAGAACGAACATCCACGTAATCATATCTGTAACTCAGCCATGACGTTGACTCAAGGACACGTAACTGTAAATCTATAAGAAACACAGCAGAAATAGAAAATGAAGGGAGGGTAGTGTGGGATTTATCTTATATCGAGTTTAAATGACCTTATAAACATATTTTTGAGAGCAAAATATTTAGTTTACCGTGTTGTGTATAGAAGGACGTACAGTGAACTCCCTTGAGTATATACAGAACATGCTTCCACGAGTCGCCTCCCATATACTGAATATAATGAGGACATGGAAGGGTATTTCATCTTTTCCCAAGTGCATAAAGATTTTAATCTGTATGCGATTAAAACTTATCATATACAAATAAATCAAGATACTATAGTTTCGCATTGACTCTTCGGTTGCAGTGATATCACCTATAAGTATGAGTGACATGATTAATGAGTGGTATCCCATATTTACATGAGTGGTGTAGCATTGTCGCTGACATTTTCTTTGTACTTGCATAGTTGTAACTCATTCAATTGTCTTCTAATACTGATACTAATTTAGCATAATAATGCTAATAATACCGGAAAAGCCCAACATGTTAAACGGCAATGACAGATCGTTTGAAGGTCGTCTATAGATAACATGTATGTAAACGAACGAATATGGTAAACTCACCAACTAGCACGACTATAGATAACGTGTATGTACACGAACGAATATGGTAAACTCACCAACTACCACGACTATAGATAACATGTATGTACACGAACGAATATGGTAAACTCACCAACTACCACGACTATAGATAACATACATGTACACGAACGAATATGGTAAACTCACCAACTAGCACAACTATAGATAACATGTATGTACACGAACAAATATGGTAAACTCAACTACTAGCACAACTATAGAAAACATGTACGTACACGAACGATTATGGTAAACTCACCCACTAGCACAACTATAGATAGCATGTACGTACACGAACGAATATGGTAAACTCATCAACTAGCACAATTATGGATAACATGTATGTACACGAACGAATATGGTAAACTCACCCACCAGCACAACTATAGATAACACGTGTGCACAAGAACGAATATGGTAAACTCACCCACTATCACGACTATAGATAACATGTATGTACACGAACGAATATGGTAAACTCACCAACTAGCACAACTATAGATAACACGTGTGCACAAGAACGAATATGGTAAACTCACCAACTAGCACGACTATAGATAACATGTATGTACACGAACGAATATGGTAAACTCACCAACTACCACGACTATAGATAACATGTATGTACACGAACGAATATGGTCAACTCACCAACTACCACGACTATAGATAACATGTATGTACACGAACGAATATGGTAAACTCACCAACTACCACGACTATAGATAACATGCATGTACACGAACGAATATGGTCAACTCACCAACTACCACGACTATAGATAACATGTACGTACACGAACGATTATGGTAAACTCACCCACTAGCACAACTATAGATAGCATGTACGTACACGAACGAATATGGTAAACTCACCACTAGCACAACTATGGATAACATGTATGTACACGAACGAATATGGTAAACTCACCAACTAGCACGACTATAGATAACATGTATGTACACGAACGAATATGGTAATCTCACCAACTAGCACGACTATAGATAACATGTATGTACACGAACGAATATGGTAAACTCACCAGCTAGCACGACTATAGATAACATGTATGTACAGGAACGAATATGGTAAACTCACCAACTACCACGACTATAGATAACGTGTATGTACACGAACGAATATGGTAAACTCACCAACTACCACGACTATAGATAACGTGTATGTACACGAACGAATATGGTAAACTCACCAGCTAGCACGACTATAGATAACATGTATGTACATGAACGAATATGGTAAACTCACCAACTTGCACGACTATAGATAACATGTATGTACACGAACGAATATGGTAAACTCACCAACTAGCACAGCTATAGATAACATGTTTGTAAACGAACGAATATGGTAAACTCACCAACTAGCACGACTATAGATAACATGTATGTACACGAACGAATATGGTAAACTCACCAACTAGCACGACTATAGATAACATGTATGTACACGAACGAATATGGTAAACTCACCAACTAGCACAAATATAGATAACATGCATGTACACGAACGAATATGGTAAACTCACCAACTAGCACAACTATAGAAAATATGTATGTACACGAACGAATATGGTAAACTCACCAACTAGCACAACTATAGATAACATGTATGTACACGAACGAATATGGTAATCTCACCAACTAGCACAGCTATAGATAACATGTATGTACACGAGCGAATATGGTAAACTCACCAACTAGCACAGCTATAGATAACATGTATGTACACGAACGAATATGGTAAACTCACCAACTAGCACAACTATGGATAACATGTATGTACACGAACGAATATGATACACTCACCAACTAGCACAGCTATAGATAACACGTATGTACATGAACGAATATGGTAAACTCACCAACTAGCACAACTATGGATAACATGTATGTACACGAACGAATATGGTACACTCACCAACTAGCACAGCTATAGATAACACGTATGTACAAGAACGAATATGGTAAACTCACCAACTAGCACAACTATAGATAACACGTATGTACACGAACGAATATGGCAAACTCACCAACTAGCACAGCTAACTGGAGTAATGAGCCAATCTCAAATTACACCTCCAAATAATTGAGGCCGCCATTTAACATTTTTCGGTCGTTTTTTTATCAGCTTCCTGACGCACCAAGGCGTGATTTAGCAGAACAAGGCAAATACATTAACGGCGTCCTTTAAAGAAAAACATATACGAGTTTAAAAGGATTTTACATTTGATTTCGGATTTTAGTCGATTTCGGTAAAATGCAGATTGCGATATTTCAGAAGAATATACACAGGCAGATTACAAGTTCCCGAATTTTCAAACGCGCTCTCGTAGTATATTTTGGGCAATATATTTTGCCATCCTTTGAAGGGGATGTAAAGCCATCGATTCCGTTTGATGGAAGCACGTTCTAAAAATACCTTTATATAGTACTTTCTGTATGAAAAGGAGTGACTTATAATTACAATTAATTCAACTTGTTCAAACGAAAACTCTGCTCTGTATTCAAAAGGAAAGTCTGCTCTGTATATTACTGGTGTCTCTCTTGGATTGAATTGCATATATTAAGTTAAAGTATGTAGAGCTGGACCCCTTGGTGTTTGAACAACACACATTTTGAAATAAAATATCTTACTATTTTCTTTTCAATATTTTTCCATATAACATATAGGGTACAATTTGGGACGAGTTTGAAGCCCTAACAACTTTCCAATTATCGTGTTCGATTGTGTATTTGTGTGTGGCGGGTCTTAATTTCCAAATATTATTATATATATACGTATATTTCATCAGATAGCGAGATATTTCGAACGGAAAACTTTGAAACATGTCAAATGAAAAATCGCGGTTACAAAACATGATAAGATCGGCGTGATATTCTTTTCTTTGGTGAGTTAAATGTTTGAGAGTGTGGTATTTAAAGTTTATTCAATTGAAATAAGACAGTTGTTTATGCAGGCATTGTGTGTTGTCTTCAGAAACATCGCCGGCAAAAGCCGGAGTCGTTCTGGATACCCTACCTATTGTTTAAACCTACGAAATCAAAATCTCTGTGATAGATACAAACCATAATAGTACGTGCGTGCTTGCGTGCGTGTGTGCTTTCACAACGTCGTTGCTTAATGTTACATGCGCCTGACTGTGAAGGTTGCGACAATTCGAACTTACGGTCATATTTCAGATTGTTCCTCAGCATGCCAAGCCGATTCTGACTGTCCATCGAAATTGTTCAGATGCGATGTGTCTGCTGGAATTACCCAAGGAATTTGCGAATATGGTAGGAAATAATGTTTAATAACCATGATAACGTTTGTTTTGTTTTAAAGCTCAATCAGCTTCAGTATGTAAATGCAAGTCATATTTAATACATGCTTTCCAATGTTTGTTCTGTTGATATGATATTAATGTATAAATCAGCATAATATGTGTTATGAACGATATCGATAAAGTCGCCAATACAAATCGTTATATATTTTTTAATTTATGAACAATAACTCTATGTCAACTGGATGTTAGCTATTAATTGTCAAAGTGTCAGAAAACCGTTTCAACATGTATATATTAGCATTGTTATTTATTAATCATTAAAGTGTTTCATATATGTATTGCAGTTGTATGCAATGGCAGCGCCGCCAAATGCCCACAGAATGCAGTTTGTAGCGAGGCCAACACATGTCAATGTGCTGCTGGCTATACAGTGCAGAACGGAGAATGTACCAAAGGTTTAGATTTCTTTATTATTTTTGAAATTACTTCTATCATGCTAACTAGATCCAGGGTCGCATGTTAATATATGCAAGTCTTTATGCTTTACTCTTTGATTGTACGATGACCGGGTATAGCGTAGTTATGCACACGTTTACCTAAATCCTAAAGAGATGGTAGCATTTGATGTTTGTCTTAAATCTTATCGTACCCGTAATAGTGTGTTATCGTATTGCTCTGGTTAATGTAATTGAATACTTGCATTGTGGCCTCCTAGGCATTTTGTCTTTTTAAATACATCGTATTCTATTTATTATAATTGTATTTCCTATTAATGCTGCCTTGCCTGTTAGAGAATATAGCCAGGCGGGGATTTATTTATTTACCCTGTCTCATTTTATTTGGATGACAGTAGCGTAAGAGTAAAGTTTGGTGCACCCTAGAACCTGGTTCCAAGGCGGTAGCTCTATTATCAACCCCATTGTTTTTGTGATGTCATATGTCTTGCTTCTAATTACCATTGTAAGTGTCGTTTGGTTTTGGTTGATTGTGTTCTGTTAAGGCTACACTTCCTGTTCGACCTGTATACCCGTCAAACAGCTAATCGTTTTCACACGTCTATGTAAAGAAATATTACGTAGTTTTACAAAACACGTACTATTCATCATAATGCTATCATAAATGCACCTTAATTTAGATGCGAGAATTTCTACGTTTGTATATGCCTATACCGTTATCCCGTTACTTATACGATTACTTATATTTGGTTATATATATGTATTAAAAAAAATCACGTTAAGAGAGAATGTAGTATAATGACAAGTAAATGTCTCATGACAGTGTTCTAAATATTTACTTATACTTTTATAAACGACTATTTCAAGTTAACGGAACAATGGGTATAATTTTATAATACTTGTACATAGCGATGATTGCAAAGATATGTATCAAGTGCTCGTTCAATTTACATACTGACAGATGCCAAAATCGATATTAACAAGAAGCAGTCCGAGGGAAGGCCATAGTCCCCTACCGGATCTTGTGCAAAATTAACAATTCAGAAGCTGCACTGCTGACAAAGGTTACTGTTTTGTCAACACAATAATTGCACAAATGTCAAACTGATGTCCAAAGTTACTGTGATTGCAAACATTTCAAAGAAATAAAGTTGTTATTATCCAGTTTGTTAATTCTGAAGTTATTGAAAAAAGAGTTATCTTTGAATGTACCCATATGAAAGGTTGAATGTAGCCATGTGAATGATCATGCAAGGAATGTTGAATACCTTACCATGTTTAGCTGCAAAATATGTGTTCCTGTGTTCTGATGGTATCGTGACCTTGACATTTGAGCTACGGACCTGGGTCTTTGCGCGTAACAAGCCGTGTCAATATGATGAACATGTGTGCCGAGTTATTTCAAAATCCCACGATGCATGACAAAGTTACAGCCCGGACAAGCCTATTTCTGACCTTTAACCTCCAAGTGTGACCTTGACCTTTGAACTACGTACCTGGGTCTTGCTTGCGACACGCCGTATTATTATGGTAAATATTTGTGCCAAGTTATATCAAAATCCCACGATGCATGACAAAGTTACAGCCCGGACAAGCGTATTTCTGACATTTAACCTCCAACTGTGACATTGACCTTTGAGCTACGGACCTTGGTCTTGCGTGCGACACACCATCTTATTATGGTAAATATTTGTGCCAAGTTATTTCAAAATACCACGATGCATGACAAAGTTACAGCCCGGACAAGCCTATTTCTGATTTTTAACCTCCAAGTATGACCTTGACCGTTGAGCTACAGACATGGATCTTGCGCGCGACACGCCGACTCATAATGGTGAACATTTGTGCCAAGTTATTTTAAAATTCCCACGATGCAAATAAAAGTTACAGCCCGGACAAGCATATTCCTGACCTTTAACCTCCAAGTGTGACCATGACCTTTGAGGTACGGACCTCGGGCTTGCGCGCGACACGCCATCTCATTATGGTGAACATTTGTGGCAAGTTATTAAAAAATCCCACAATGCATGACAAAGATACAGTGCGGACAATAAAACAGACTGACGGACTGACTGACGGACTGACGGACGGACGTGGGGCAAACCTAAAGTCCCTCCTGTCCGGACCAGTAGGGGACTAATTAGCATACACACATCAACACGTATTACACTATTGAATAGAGACTGTGTGTTGCGATGCATTATTGCAAATGTAAGATGTCATTTGAAAACTACGTTAATGACGTTTAATAGCAACCTTGTTTGATAAGGTTAACCAAAGACAGAATCGCAATTACATGCGATTCAGAACCATGAAAAAGCGCAAATACAGAATACTATGTGTATCCTGAAGTTTGCATAAACAATAACAACAAGGTAAACCAAAAGGTTTTAGATGAGTGCCTGTTTAATATTGAATTTTATCAAGGAGTTGGATAAAATTATTATCCAACCAGTTTAATAAATTCAATATTAAATCGCCACGAATAACAGATTATATTGATGACATACCTCCAAAAGTGATTTACTCTTATAACGGCCTATATGCAACATCGTCATATGATGCCGTCGTATGTTTGTGTGATGACGTCGTATGCTGATTCGGTCGTCTCCGTATGACAGCGAACAAAGGAACTAACTCGTCGATTTCCATAATCCGGTATTTTTAACGGCAACGGATATCGACTAGAAAATTCCGATGTACTACGAGCTGAACGGAAAGGACCGAACGATGATTCGGCAGTCATTTGAATATGGATTTAACTAGTATAATATGATAAATTAATCATGTATCTTAATATGATAAATTTATCATGTACCTTTCTATTGTATTTTACCCGAGAAAGAATTATTTGTTGGACTAATTATTATACCACTGACTTATATGGCCAAATGTATTTGGATATCGTTAAAAAAAATAATAATAAAACCAAAACAAAAAAAACAACGTAAATACATGAAAACGGTGGAATACAAGATCGATCAAATCAACACTGTGCGGTTGCATACTATTTTAAAAATGTACGGCTTGAATTAAGTAAAGTTTGAGTTTTCCTCCAGGCGCATAGCAACCTGTACGCAAAATATCAGTTGCGTACACATTGTCCAAAATATTGAAAACAAATTAAAGAGGACACATATGCAATAAAAACAATAGCTAGGTGGGGTCAGGTTACTGCTTCATTTAGCTCACTTTTTAATTTTTTTTATAGAAAAAAAAAGAAGTCAGCCTCATTTTGATGCGGAAAATCCTACAGATTGCACCATAGACGGTCTATGAAAAAAATCCGGGGGAGCCGGACCCCCATAGACTGTTTGCGTACACATTCTAAAGTCCCTAGCTACGCCCCTGCCTCTGACTTTTATTTTGTTATTTATTGTTGTTTATGTTTGTTATGCAGAATCTAAATCACTACTGACATGATGTGTTACCCACCCCTATCCATTATATTTGTCTGTGTTAAACTTAATTATCTACTTCATATACTACTTATACGCTTTTATAAATAAAAAAAACATACCGTGTCTGATTTAGTCTATCCAAAGAGTTCGCATGGTTTTGTTACTTTGCTTTTCAGTAATAGGTCGTGCATGTACACTGTACTCTGATTGTGACGGCGACAATACTATTTGCTCCGATAATGAATGCGTTTGCAACACATATAATACTTGGGACAACAATGGCGTCTGTGAATCAGGTAATTAGACATTATAATAAAGGTAACGCGAACATTGCATACAGTTATCATTAATTTAGTAAATTAGAACAGTGCGATGCTAACATATACAGTTAATTATTTTGAATTATAAGTACCGTCTTGTGTATATGCTCATACTACTTGTTATCCACCGTGTACTCCTTTGAGCGTGAAGGGACTGACATGCCAGCTACTTAATATATGAAAAGAACACCTATTTGTCCACAATCATTGTTAATAACATGTCAGCTACATGTTCTATAGAGAATACTATGTCAGTACCTTTTACTATCAAGTTTATTACGCGAGGCTTAGAAAACGAAGAATGGCTCTGCTCTGCTCATGTAGATTATTCACATTTTTCTGTATGAATTACTATTATTACGTATTTCTCAGAATGTTACGCTTATCGGGGACGCCGCCATATTGTTTTGTTTTGTTTGTTTTATGACGTCAGGCAACGTTACATACAATAAACGCCGAGGGATTCCGCATTGATTTGCTTTATTGGTCAGTGCCATTATTAGGCAGACAAGTGTATATCTATCTGCATGATAAACTTATGAATAGAACACCTAGTAAATAACATGTAGCGCATTTAACTACACTGTGCAAACACCAAGCTAAACTTATGGTATGGCAATTCAGAGAGGGCACACTGTGTTGACAATTTTTACAACCAAAGCAAACGTTGTAAGGGATTATTTTATTATCTAAGCTTTCACATCGGTTAAAGTATAATCATGATAATCTACCGTTGTTCTACTACGTGTACTATTAGGGTGCGATATCTGAAACAGTATATCTACGTGAAACTTTAACGTGCTTGAAACCATTCACCACTTTTGCCTTAAATCAGATCAGCGTTTGCCTTACCTAACACGTTCCGATATGGTTAAAGGACTATTGGGTTACACGAGTGTAGAAGCTTACATTGACCATAACAAACTCAATTGTTTTGTTTTGTTGTGTATAATAAAGTCCAGCGACATTGTGAAACATTTGTTTTTAAGAAGGCTGTCCCAATACAAATCTAAGTGTTCTAGCAATTATAGTCTTGGATTTATTCCCGATGTTGTAAGGATTCTTAACAAATACCAGCTGTAACCAGTCCTAGTCTAGTTTTTAGTCATTGGTGAATTTAATATCAAAATACCGCTAGAAGAGTATGTACCGTGCCTCTATTTATAAATACGAAGAAGCACAATGGCTCTCCCGAATAATGAAGAGGTTTAGAAGATTACATCAATTCCTAAACCAAGCTAACGTATGGCGTGTGGCCATTATTAACCCTAATACGCTGGCATTAATGACATTTCTTGCTAAGCACTGCTGTCAGCAACTTACACCCATACTATATGTAAAACGCGTCGAACAAACAAGTGATGAACTGGAACATATGCTTACGGTGTGTAACAATAAGAACGTCGTTGTATTACGAACGAAATATTGGGACGATATTACAAACAAATTCAGCAAGTCTTTGCACGATATATTTCTGACTACGAACAATTAACCATATATATTTTCGGCTCGATAGATGAACAGATAAGCAGAGTGTTACAAACTGAAACGTACCCAGATTACATGGTTCTTAATGCAATTTAAATTAAACATTTGTATGCGTCGTATACAAACTATATTATGTTAAACAGATGCAGGAAAGTGTGTATATGTTTAAGCTACTATCATAGTAATTTTGAATAGTATGTTTATTCTTATCAGTCACTAAAAGTACCATTTATAGGTGTAATTTTGATTTATGCTTTAATGTTTCCTTGTATTTATTGTGTTTAATATTCAATTGATTTAAACATTTGTAATCTTCATTCAATTGGAGGAAATAAAGATGATACAACCTTATTCAAAACGAAAACATGCGATTTGGATATTGCTTGAAATTAATTACAATCGTCAGTTCAACAATTTTAACAATTCACGTTGGAAGATAAAGACTTAACACTAATCTAACGTGCAAGTTAAAAGCAATGCATTTACAGTATATGGCAGAACTAAGTAAAATGAATGCATTTACAGTATATGGCAGAAACTGTACCAAATGGTCTGAATGTGGAAGTCAGAGTTGGAATAATGTTCGCTGTACAAATGGAACGTGTCAATGCAAAGCAGGGACAGAGTGGAACAGTGCAAACAAATATTGCAAACAAAGTAAGTACCTACTAGATGTGTGTGAATATCATCTAATATTGATGGAAAATAGTTATAACAATATAATTAACTTACATGTAAACATCGTTATATGCATTAAATTATACCTTAATATGTATGTCTATGTTTATTTAAACATGAGAGAAACTATTGTTTCGCTAAACAAAATGAGAAAGCGTTACGCTTGCAAGTACGTAGAGCAGAGGCGTGTATTTTCGACACGTTAAGGATAATTTGAATAATTGGCAATTCTAACGCATAAACAAATATGATCATAAATTGTTTTACTATGGTATGGTTAAACGCTTTATTTTGAAACAAAATGTATTGTTTTAGCTAGCAAAACATTTCATGTGCTGATGCAATGTTCATGGCAATCCGGAATTGTATGAACTGACGTGTTTGTCTAGTCCTGTTTTTTATTTTAATAGCTATTTTGGTTAGAAAGAAAAAGTAAAACGAAGTTAAAGATGAAAAAATAAAAGTCGGTTTTCAGTGGTTTTCAGCTTAACTATCCATCGCGATCCGTGATGTAACTATCATCACCGACAAGTAGGTATATAAGTCTAACAGCAAATGTAGCTTTCACAGAGAACAGTCAGCCAAAAGCACACATTTAAACAAACAACAATTATAACGTTAAAAAGCAAGGCATGTGACATCACAAAGACAAACGTGTTGTCAATAGGTTACGCATTTTAACGGTCAAACTGAATTGTGGATTTTCAGAAAGAAACACAATTATAAAGTCCGTTTTATTTATAATTCTAGTTCTTGTAACACTGCAAACATTTCCAAAAGTTTAACTTCTTGTCTGCAAACGTTAGTGTGCTAAAGCCTATGACACATTTGGAATTAATTTGTGTTGGATATCCTGTTCAAAAACAACGTCAAGTCTTATCTATAACCTCACGAATTTTCTACAATATATACCACATTACCAAACAGGATTATTTCTCTCATTCAACATACCTTTTCTAGAGAAAAAGTACATGCTAGGCTTGTAATAGTATACACACACACACACACACACATATATATACCGAAGGTTGTCTGCCTTTGGTAGTTCACAAATGTTTCTCCCTATATATAATTCTGCCTTGTGAACGTGAATCTCTCACGAGATCCCAATTTAGAAAGTTGCCGTAGTGAGTTCTAATTCTCTCCCTTTATTATATTATATATACCGAATTCACAGTATCCCAAAGATCCGGCACCTTTCATTGTCACTGTCTCAATATAGCTGTGTGTGGTTGAACGCTTAAATGTGGCCCACTCATATGAGCTATACTTGTATGTATGTATGCGTCTATATGTTAATTGTGCCTCCAGGCGAGCGTGTTATGATGTAGAGATACAGTTCATCAACGTGTGTTGCAACTACCTTTTTTAAGGAGTGAATTCACATGCCTGATTTCTGTGTATCTCGTCATAGCTAGGCGCCCTGCCGTAGTTCGTCCGAAGGTTGTCTGTCTTTGGTAGTTCACAAATGTTTCTCCCTATATATAATTCTGCCTTGTGAACGTGAATCTCTCACGAGATCCCAATTTAGAAAGTTGCCGTAGTGAGTTCTAATTCTCTCCCTTTATTATATTATATATACCGATTTCACACTTTCCCAAAGATCCGGCACCTTTCATTGTCACTGTCTCAATATAGCTGTGTGTGGTTGAACGCTTAAATGTGGCCCACTCATATGAGCTATAATTCTATGTATGTATGCGTCTATATGTTAATTGTGCCTCCAGGCGAGCGTGTTATGATGTAGAGATACAGTTCATCAACGTGTGTTGCAACTACCTTTTTTAAGGAGTGAATTCACATGCCTGATTTCTGTGTATCTCGTCATAGCTAGGCGCCCTGCCGTAGTTCGTCCGAAGGTTGTCTGTCTTTGGTAGTTCACAAATGTTTCTCCCTATATATAATTCTGCCTTGTGAACGTGAATCTCTCACGAGATCCCAATTTAGAAAGTTGCCGTAGTGAGTTCTAATTCTCTCCCTTTATTATATTATATATACCGAATTCACAGTATCCCAAAGATCCGGCACCTTTCATTGTCACTGTCTCAATATAGCTGTGTGTGGTTGAACGCTTAAATGTGGCCCACTCATATGAGCTATAATTGTATGTATGTATGCGTCTATATGTTAATTGTGCCTCCAGGCGAGCGTGTTATGATGTAGAGATACAGTTCATCAACGTGTGTTGCAACTACCTTTTTTAAGGAGTGAATTCACATGCCTGATTTCTGTGTATCTCGTCATAGCTAGGCGCCCTGCCGTAGTTCGTCCGAAGGTTGTCTGTCTTTGGTAGTTCACAAATGTTTCTCCCTATATATAATTCTGCCTTGTGAACGTGAATCTCTCACGAGATCCCAATTTAGAAAGGTGCCGTAGTGAGTTCTAGTTCTCTCCCTTTATTATATTATATATACCGAATTCACAGTATCCCAAAGATCCGGCACCTTTCATTGTCACTGTCTCAATATAGCTGTGTGTGGTTGAACGCTTAAATGTGGCCCACTCATATGAGCTATAATTGTATGTATGTATGCGTCTATATGTTAATTGTGCCTCCAGGCGAGCGTGTTATGATGTAGAGATACAGTTCATCAACGTGTGTTGCAACTACCTTTTTTAAGGAGTGAATTCACATGCCTGATTTCTGTGTATCTCGTCATGGCTAGGCGCCCTGCCGTAGTTCGTCCGAAGGTTGTCTGTCTTTGGTAGTTCACAAATGTTTCTCCCTATATATAATTCTGCCTTGTGAACGTGAATCTCTCACGAGATCCCAATTTAGAAAGTTGCCGTAGTGAGTTCTAATTCTCTCCCTTTATTATATTATATATACCGAATTCACAGTATCCCAAAGATCCGGCACCTTTCATTGTCACTGTCTCAATATAGCTGTGTGTGGTTGAACGCTTAAATGTGGCCCACTCATATGAGCTATAATTGTATGTATGTATGCGTCTATATGTTAATTGTGCCTCCAGGCGAGCGTGTTATGATGTAGAGATACAGTTCATCAACGTGTGTTGCAACTACCTTTTTTAAGGAGTGAATTCACATGCCTGATTTCTGTGTATCTCGTCATAACTAGGCTCCCTGCCGTAGTTCGTCCGAAGGTTGTCTGTCTTTGGTAGTTCACAAATGTTTCTCCCTATATATAATTCTGCCTTGTGAACGTGAATCTCTCACGAGATCCCAATTTAGAAAGTTGCCGTAGTGAGTTCTAATTCTCTCCCTTTATTATATTATATATACCGAATTCACAGTATCCCAAAGATCCGCACCTTTCATTGTCACTGTCTCAATATAGCTGTGTGTGGTTGAACGCTTAAATGTGGCCCACTCATATGAGCTATAATTGTATGTATGTATGCGTCTATATGTTAATTGTGCCTCCAGGCGAGCGTGTTATGATGTAGAGATACAGTTCATCAACGTGTGTTGCAACTACCTTTTTTAAAAGGAGTGAATTCACATGCCTGATTTCTGTGTATCTCGTCATAGCTAGGCGCCCTGCCGTAGTTCGTCCGAAGGTTGTCTGTCTTTGGTAGTTCACAAATGTTTCTCCCTATATATAATTCTGCCTTGTGAACGTGAATCTCTCACGAGATCCCAATTTAGAAAGTTGCCGTAGTGAGTTCTAATTCTCTCCCTTTATTATATTATATATACCGAATTCACAGTATCCCAAAGATCCGGCACCTTTCATTGTCACTGTCTCAATATAGCTGTGTGTGGTTGAACGCTTAAATGTGGCCCACTCATATGAGCTATAATTGTAAGTATGTATGCGTCTATATGTTAATTGTGCCTCCAGGCGAGCGTGTTATGATGTAGAGATACAGTTCATCAACGTGTGTTGCAACTACCTTTTTTAAGGAGTGAATTCACATGCCTGATTTCTGTGTATCTCGTCATAGCTAGGCGCCCTGCCGTAGTTCGTCCGAAAGTTGTCTGTCTTTGGTAGTTCACAAATGTTTCTCCCTATATATATATATATATATATATATGTATATACTATAGCGTGTTTTATTATCAGCTGTTAAGACAATGTCACTATATAGACTTGCAAAGAAGTGTCTTATAATCCTATATGATAATATTTTCGTCAGGCATTGCACTTCTGTTTATAGACAAATTGTTGGTAACCATATGGGTACCTAACTGCACATCTTGTATCGGACTTGATTTTTTATTGCTTTGAAATATATTTCATCCTGAGCCTTTCACCAGATACTCAGGCATCGTCGCAACCTTTAAAAACGTCTCTCGGTATATGGTTGATATATTACACATTAACAACTCTGTCTTTTTTGCTATTTTAACAAATATATACCATTCAAACTTCAACTTAGCAAAGATAATATTTCTCGGAAACTGTCGTTTCTTTTCTCGAATTGCATATATCAACTGATATTGATGTAATAAGCGAACTAATAATAAGCAACATCTATGATAAGAGAGATGATTTTAATTTCGATATCGTTAATTATCCCTACTTAGACTGGAATGTTCCATGAGCAACATATTATGGCGTAGTTGTTTCTCAACGTATTCGATTTTTTTCTAGAGCAGGTAGACAAGTTGAGAACTTTAATATTCGTACACTGTGTATATCTGAAAAACAACTCGTTCAGGGCTACCATTTCCATTCACTTAGAAAACATTTGGACATGTTTATAAGTATCGTAACCTTGATTTACTTTTTGAATATAAATGTACCGTAAGAACTCTCCTGCGACAAGGACTGTTAAAACCTGACTTGGTCTTTGGTCGTGCTCACTTTCATACATTTTATTAAACGTGTTAAAACGTTCTTCAAAAGATGTTATGACCCTTTCATGTTGCAACGCGCTGCAGGTTTATTGGTTGACCCATTTACAATGTGTCACTATGATTGGGCGATGACTTTACAGATTGTGGACGTTATGATGACGTCTATCTAAATTCGAAAAGTATGGTTACGTTTGTCTACAATCTTATCCTGTCGTACCCTTTTTGTTGCTTTGGTTTTTGCCAAGTGTTTTGTGTTTTGTATTGATACATACATGAGCATCTGTGTTTTGTATAGATACATACATGATCATCTGTGTTTTGTATAGATACATACATGATCATCTGTGTTTTATGATATACCTATATATGCCTATTAATTAACGTTGCCTAGTAATAGCCTGGCGGAGATTTCCTGTTTAAAACCGATCTGTTTGTTATGAAAATATCGTCAGAGTGAGGTTTGGTACACCTCGAAACTAGTTAAAACACATAGCTTGGTTTTGCTACTGAAAGTTCCGAGGCGGTAGCCCTATTGTTAACCGTTTCATGATTCTGATTTCACATATATTGCCTATTGTCTTTCATTAACTGTGGTCCTTGAATGCTACATTTCCGGTTTGATATTTATGTCTACTTGTTTGAGTCTTTTAATTAAAAAATATAATAATTCCAGCGGGTTTATATTGTCCCATATCAATACCTGGTGGGCGGGTCTTGAAATTCATCGATACCAAGGGCCGCAGGCCCGCGGTTTCGATGTGTTTCAAATCCCAATCACCAGGTTTTGATCTCGTACAATATAAACCCGCTGGAAATATTTTATTTCTTATCTAACACGGAGTTTTATGTATCATAAAACACATTTTGTCGAGAGATTGCACACATTCTCACAACATTTTATGCATATCTCTCAACATCAATCGAGAAGAATATACAGCTTCCTCCTGTTTAAATGTGTTGTTGAAACGTAGCGTCGCTTAAAATAACATATTTCATTGCGTTGTTGTTTTGCATCTGACGTTGAACACGATGTATCAACGGTTAACATGTTTTCTGGCGTTTAAAATGAAGTCAGAGGTTTATAAAGCTTTTTTCAGACCACACCTATAACCAAACACATTGAGTATTTTACTAAATATAGCTATAAAAATTTAATAGGAAAAGTAGCATTCAAGAATGACATTCTACTACAAACACACACAGAAACAAAGAACAACTTTAAAGATGAATAAAAGGCCAAAAAAGACATCACAAAAATAAAAGGGTTGAAAATAGGGCTACCGCTTTGGAACGGTCAAAAAAAGGCCGCTGGGGGTTTAAACCAGGTTCTAGTGTGCACCAAACATCACACGTACACCTACTGTTAACCAATAACCATGTTAGATTGACAGATAGTATAATGTGCCACACCTCTAAACTCTCCATAGCACCGGTTTTAGAGATATTGCATTATGAAGCCGCACATATTGGTCTCGAAGATTCCAAAGTACTACTAGATAATAACACTTTACACATAATGCCTAAAATAGTACCTGCACTCAACGCATCAAACCATCTCTGTTCTGTTCTCTACATAAAAGAGTATGCGAATGGACCTTTGGAAACGGCCGAACACGATAAAAACGAAATATTGCAGTCTCGGTTTGATCATGAACGGTAGTGAAATATTCTTGTCCCGGCTTGATCAGAACTCAATATTCATAATAAAATATAGATATAAAAATTGAACAGGAAAAGCAGCATTGAAGGACGGCAGTCAACCACAAACACACAGAGAAACAAAGAACAAATTTAAAGATGAATAAAACGCCAAATAAGACATCACACACACAAAAGGGTTGACAATAGGGCTACCGCCTTGGATATACAGCCTCATATCTCAATATTACGAACAATCATTTTTAACGACGTCCTTTATATGCTCATTTCGACCAAGAATTTGAATTTGTTTTGATTGAAAACAACGCAGGTAAATACTAGTCTAACTTCTAGATGACATCATTAACATCTATTACCTTAAATATAAATGTTCCCTTATGAACGATCTTAATTTAAACACATTTCAGCTTTAACAAGTAACATGCATGTCCACCAATAATGCATACGTACTATGTATTAAAGATGTACAGTTTAAAAAAATCAACACGCGAATGTGTTCATCGCTTAACAAATATCAAAATATACTGGGGAAAAAAAGATCATGTGGAAGCAACAAATACAAACACAAGGAAGCAAGTAGCCTACTCGATTGTATTGAGTATGTTCATGATAGGTAATATCACATTGTTTAAATATTCACATTCGTTTTGACACTGTACTACGGTAATCCTTACTACGTGGCAACTTGGCCTTTGGTCGGTTATATTTAACCAAGGTTCCGACAACTGCCTTTCGCTCTTATGTGCCAAACATGGAAGGAGTCTCCACTTCGAATTACACACAAAAGGATCTAACTGCTAATTTTATCACTTTTATTTGTGTTTGTTGCTTCCACGGGATCCCCTTTTTAGTATTTATTGTAGTAATTTTGAAGTGATGAAGCTATCAAGCCATTTTGCCATATATGGCTTAATGATAAATAACATTTAAAGCAACAAAAGTTACTCCAAATGAATGTAAAATCATAAAAGGAGCGTACAATGTATACAATACAATACAAATGTATACACTGTATATTTCTTCGCAATACAATTACTCATTGTATTACATTAAACGATATTTATTAATATACCATATATGGTACAAGGTCATCAGTCCAAGATGGCCGCCTCCATTTAAGTTTCTTTTTGAAATCTCAATAGTTCATATTGCCTGTATTTTTTCTGGTATTTTGATTATTTTGTCACATTTCTAGAGCACTTTTAAATACAACGTGTTTAAGATTAGTTCAGCATCCCCTTTAACTGCGATAAATGTTTGTTTCCAGTAATAAATAATAAACGGTGTTCCGATGACAATGACTGCCCACTGGAAAACAGTTACTGTTACAGATCGTCCAACATCTACAGTAATTCAGGATACTGTAAATGTGTGATCGGGGCCGTTCAGAACAATTATATCTGTGTCATGGGTAAGATAATTATAACTCTTTTGTTAAAGATGCATCATTGAAAACAGTATTCCGTTAATGTCTAATATGTAGTTCTTGCTATTTTAATACACCTCTAAAAACGATATACATGTATTTAAACATGGATATATAGATATATAGATCATAGACTCTCATATCATAGATATATGAAACATAAAACAAATACATGTATCTTAACATTTATCAATTGATAAACACATATCTTTAAAAATGGTCAAATTTGCTAAACTGTTAAAGGGTATGTTCAGTGCACTAGGACGTCTGTGTTTTTTTCCGAGGCTCTCTAATGCATTATATAATTATCCTGCATAAATTGTGTTATTTTCTTCATATGTTCATATACAGTCATATGATTATGTTCAACGAGTTTGAATCAAATGAATGGAATTGTATTTCATTTTATTACATTTCTTGTACAAGAAATACAAATATTTATATAGATGATTCATGAGAAAAACTTGCAGGAAATGTCATTAAGATAAAGAATATTTATTGAAAAGTACCTGTAACTTAATCCATACACACAGTTACATTTTTTGAACTTTATGCGTCGTGTTTTCACAACAGTTTTTATTGATATTTAAAATAAGGAGAACTTTATTTATTTTGTTATTTTAGAATGTAACTGAAAATGACATGGAATCTATACATTGAGGCCCGCAATGTAATCACACATCTTGTATACCTCCGACATCAACACCAATGTAATCACACATATTGTATACCTCCGACATCAACACCAATGTAATCACACATATTGTATACCTCCGACATCAACACGAATTAAAATATAAAGCACCATCTAGAAAGATGTATAGCAAATGTATATCAAATGAATCGTCAAGCGCTGTAGAGAAAAAATATAGTTTGTTGATAAATTACATTACGTGATCCCGCCTTAATTCCATTAGGCAACGGGAAAGCTTATATTAATAGGACTTTGTTACAGATATTTCGACAAAACACGTTTAACAGCGTTGTTGTTTTTACTGAAAAAATGCGAAAACCTGTTTAAAATATGCAAACATGTTAAACCAAAATTAAGGTTTTATTTCATGCCCAGCCAACCCCATTTTCTTGGAGAAAGGGTTTGTCTGGTTATGAACATTTATACTCGGTCCACGTAATGAACAACATGATTGGAACTGAATATTTTCAAATTTAAACTGGGATAACTCTCTTATAAATATTAGCACCTGATGTAAGTTAAATATTGTTTTTTACGAAGCCAAATTACTCTATATTTAAGAATCGAGTGTGCAGGAAAAAAGGATAAATACGGTAAATCTATCACCAGTTATAAACAATAGTTAATACAATATACTATTTTCTGTTACAATGTATAAATATTAATTAAAATACTGCTATTATGCATCTTAATTAACCTATTTAATTTTAATCATTCCGGGAACCATGTCTATCGTCATGAAGCCAAATTTCATAATTGGTGTCAAACATTAACCTTGTTTTTTATCGTGCCTGGTCAGTTTGACCTTGCAATCAGGGATGTTTTTATGAGAAGACAATACTTTCGTCTATTTTTTTCCATTTAGGAACCTTCAACGGTGTAACCGATTTGAATTAAACTTTTTAGTATTTTTGTTATTATTTGTATTATTATTATTATTAATAGTATTATTAGTATTATTAGTACTATTAGTATTATTATTAGTATTATTATTAGCAGTAGTAGTAGTAGTAGTAGTTGTATTATTATTATTATTAGTCAAAGTGGTGTAACATTTCATTATTACTTTTTAAGTTTTGGAGTCTAGTTGTGATGATGTAAATTGTTACCAGAGCACCGGTGAAACTTACTGCGACGTTGACAACATCTGCAAGTGTAGAAAAGGATACAAAGCAGACGAGAACAAAACGTGTGTTGCTGGTAAGGATTCGTGAACTACCTTAATATATAAGTCAAACTTTAAAAATAGTGGTACATATTAATAAATTGAATTGTTCTAATTATATGTTTAGGTTACATTACTAACAATGTACTTTTAAACAGAGTATACTAAGCACGCGTTAAACGAATAAATTATATCTTAAATGTGTGTGTATGTGAGAACGCGCATTATGAAAATCTCAATATGTTAGTTGAACGTATGTAAAACTTCTTCGTAAACCAGTTTTGACCTGATATTTACATATTCCATTATTGCTTATGGCAGAATGAAGAACAGTGCACGCACATCCGTAAACATATTTATTTTTATTTCTACTACACAGTTGCGTTTATGTTTTGTAACGACACCATTACGTGTGGAGAGGACATCAGTTTCACATGTATCGATAACCAGTGCGTGTGTGCGGAGCACTTTCAACGGAACTATGACTCACATCTGAACTATTACGGCACTGTAGCGCCATCGTGCATTTCAGGTATTTTATATATATATGCGAACAATGTGTTGAATATATATAAAAGTGACTAAACACGCAAACATTTAATAAACTGTTGTGCATTTATACAATAACTGATCACCATTATAATAAAGATCCCCGGATATTGTTCTTCGAACACTAATGACCCCGGTCATTAATTTACATACAAAAAACGCAAATCATATTATGATACGTCATATGCAGTATAGTGAATCCGTAAAATAACACCCGTTATGTATTCCCACTCCCGTTTTTTTCTTATTCTCTCTTCCTACCTTTCGCTGCCTTCTCCATCTCTCTCCATATCCCTGGCTGCTGTCCTTATTCTTTCTCCATCTCCCTCTCTTCCTCTATGTTGTTTATTTCCCTTCCCTTGCTGTGACCCTCGCCCCTATAACTATCGCTCTCTCTCTCTCTTCGCCTTTTAGCACTTCCCAACTTCCTCATCCCCCACCCCACGTCAGTTTTGGTTCTCTCACCCCCTCTATATACCTGCTCTCAAGTGCAAGGGGTCCAACACAGTTTTGCATCTGTATCGTTGTTTGATTAACACTGAATAAATAAACATAAACGTATGACATCACTTGCATGAACACAGATAGTTAAGAAGAAATCATTAACTTATAGGATCATCCCACACTGTTTTGAATTTCTTAGGTCAATAGGTTGAATCCATCTTTGACAAACCAGATCTCTACATTTAGTATACTAGTGACATTTGCAGACTCACAGATGTGTCCAGCCTTCTCAATAAAGCAGCAATATAGTTTTAACTACAGTTTGTACAGTTGCATTTTGTAATCTGATGTGTTAACAGTTTGATTTTCGTATATCTGTTTCAAGTTTTGCGGTTTTTCAATTTGAAAGAACTGCAGAATGTTCAGAACACAGTGAGATATTATTACCTTTTATACAATTTACCATGGATACTTACATTACTTTACAGAGATAGGCCTTCTTTGCACCGAAACAAATTGCAGTATGGACCATGCTGCATGCCAGCCGAACGGAACAGCTGTAGATATTTGTGACTGTGAGGACGGGTATGCTGAAGATAATGGGCGGTGCATAAAAGGTTTGTGTGCATGTACTGTAAATGCAACAATTAATATTGTAACAGGTAAATATGTAACAAGAAATGTAGCAAAACCAGAAAGAAACACTTTTTAAAATATAGTCAAAAGTAGATATAAAATTCGAGCAGGAAAAGTAGCATTCACGGACGACAGTCAACCAGAAACACACACAGACACAAACAACAACTATAAGCACGTTTATTCAAATGTTCCAATGAAATCTATTCACTAACAGAACATACATAAAATGGATCCAGTATTTCTTTAAAATTCGATATAAGAATAAGTCCAAATAATATTGGCAATTGTCCCTTTAATCTTAATTGTCGCGTGTCCATTAAATTAAATTTCAGTTTATGTCTTGGCAATTCTCCATTTAATTTAACGTGTCACGATTCCCTTTAATCCAATTTGAGTGAATGTCTTACCTGGTTTATTTATTCACAATAATCCAAATAATTCAATGTCACTTTTAATATAGATGAGCATACTAATTTGATTTCCTCTCACAATATATTTTTAATATAAAGCAGTCAATAGTTTCACTTGTTACTGAACTCTGAAGTAAATTCTTGATCCAAATACTGAACTAGATACTGAACAAATAACAACCGAACCTATAAGGCCACACCTATACTGTCATATAACGTCATAGAACATCATAGAAGTATGTAGAATTTACAGAACTCAGTCATCCACAAGTTAGTACATGTATGGTATACAAGTCAAACAGGAAATGTAACATTTAACGAACACATTCAATCAAAAATACGCATATAAAACAAACGGTAAAAGGAACAAAGTAAACAATGTATGCGACACCACAAACTTCAGACCTACCCTATTAAAACCACTCATTCGACATAAACGACACGTACACGATTAAGTAGAAGTAAAATTAACGACATGGGTAGCGCATTGGAACGGTCAGTGAACACAACGAAAACACAACCATGATATATCATTTAACAACCTACATTTAACAAACTAGGCAACTTTAATAAGAAATGTTTTGTTTGTTTGTTTGTATGTTGTTTTACGTCATTTTCAACACATGTAAGGTTATATATGACGGTCGATATTTTGGTGAAGGCAGACCAACCACTTTTCCTGGGTAAAATCAATACTGTACATCTCCCGCCGTCCGTAAGAATCGACTTCCTCACTTACAATTCGATCTCCCAGTGGGAAATAAGAAATGTAAGTAAAACATAAATAAGATCATGTGTATATAACAAAGATATATTAATATATTTTCCTTTATGCAGTTTAATTTAAAACGACCGTGATACATAATAAATAGTCATATTATAGTCACAATATATATATATATATATATATATATATATATATATATATATTATTGGATTAGTTATAATAAAAAAATGTCTTCAGTCAGTAGCTGTGATATATATAACAGCCCTGTATTATTACTTATCAAATGTTCGAATATGTGCAAGTGATTGACTACGGGGGTTCTCTTCGTAACACTCACCCTTCTCATAGGAGTAACACGACAACAACACATACGTTATAAATATATATTTATTATTTATTGGTATAAGCCATTGGACGACCGACTGACTGACCTTATTAACATTAATTAATAACACTTCAACTTCAACTTATAATACGATACACAAGAAACTACACCTATAAAATATAGCAATCTCTCATCACAGACTTGCGCCAATCTATTATTGTCATATGACATATGTCAAACTGAATTCAGATCGCTTACGCGAATTATACAGTACATATGGAGCAAACGCAATACTTCCCGATTACTGAATAAACTAAGGTGATAAGATTTTATATCTACTATTTTAGCATACAACCAACCCAGCATTCTCCCTTATATAATACACTTTCCTTCGACTGAATTACAAGCAACTTTCAATGGTGATAAATTAAGCAAAAACTGTATTAAACAAATGTTATCATTTCTAAGATATACAATGTCATCCTTACTGCACCAGTTCCACCAACTACGTCGTACTTTAAACAGAGCACCATCAATGTGATACCGAGCCGTCCGCGAAAAACCCACGTATGTGAAACATGTATCCGATAACATTTTTATTCAAGGTATCACTCAGGATAAGATCTCGGACTTGATCTTTAACTATCAAAAGTACAAACGTTTCAATAATCAATGAAACCAATACAACCCGGACAACACCAATATCCTGAAATGTCTTCAAATCCATAATATGTAAGTTACTGCAACAAGATTTACTAAGAATCTAAAATTTTAACGTGTTAACTGGTCAGTCATCCAACGCTGAATGGCAAAAACTGGCATTCTACATGCCACGTGCACTCCACTGAGAGTGCGCCCCCTATGAGAATCACTCACACGAAGAGAAATTAATTATCGTCTAATTCGCTTCTCTCAAGCGACAATAATTTCATTTCTCTTCGTAACACTCACCCTTCTCATAGGAGTAACACGACAACAACACATACGTTATAAATATATATTTATTATTTATTGGTATAAGCCATTGGACGACCGACTGAACTAAAAGAACGGGCTCAAAATGGTAACAGCCAAATACCAGTATCTAAGTAACTTACATATATGAATTCAAATCTCCATTATAAAACATATAACATATGAGACATTTCTAAACTAACATATTGGTACACTATTCCATAAAATTTAAACATAAATATATCCTGTGTCTACCCTACCCGACACCGACTCCATGTAATATATATAATAAAACAATATCTGTTTAAAACCAAGGTATTGGTACACTAGACCTTACAATTTAAACCTCAATACGTCATGTGTTTATCCGACAGTGAGCCCATGTAATTGATATAAAACAAGTTCTGTTTCAACCAAAATATTACATATATGAATTTAACCATTATTAAACATATAACATATGATACATTTTTAAACCAAGATATTGGTACACTATTCCATAGAATTTAAACATAAATACGTCATGTGTCTACCCGACACTGACTCCGTGTAATTGATATAAAACAATTTCTGTTTAAAACCAAAATATTGGTACAACAGACCTTAGAATTTAAACCTAACTACGTCCTGTGTCTATCCGACACTGAGCCCATGTAATTGATATAAAACAAGTTCTCTAAAACCAAAATATTGGTACACTAGTCCATACAAATTAAACATAAATACGTCCCGTGTCTAACCGACACTGACTCCATGTAAGTAATTTTACGGACGTTATGTTTCTTACTTTAGCTCTCATGTAAACCTATTTAAATTTCAAGTACCACCCGAATCTTATATATTTTGGTGTAAGTCGCAGGACTGACCGACTGTACGTACCACACAATTCACAATGCTTTTACAACACATACAATCTAAATTCAAATCATCATCTCAATAACATCATTTATCTGAACCCTTACTAATCTGCATGTTATATCAACTGCTATTATAACATAAAATAAAACTTGCCCCGAGTCCAATGACTCGTAATGATAATTTTACAAAATATAATTTACAATTCTCCGACCCCATGTCACATGACTCCCAGTCAGGCACATCTAATCCTGAGTCAAGTGACTCTCCATTAGATTTACAAACGTCTTAACCCCGAGTCACATGACTCGCACTCATGCATCTACTTCTGAGTCCAGTGACTCAATTCTATTTGAATCCAGTGACTTTAAGTTATATTCCTGAGTCCAGTGACTCTAAATTCTACTTGTGAGTCCAGTGACTCTCAATTATATTCTGAATCCAGTGACTCAATTCTACATATAATTCACAATACGTTTACAACACATACAATCTAAATTCAAATCATCATCTCAATAACATAATTTATCTGAACACCTTATTAATCTTAGTGTTATATCAACTGTTATTATAACATAACATACAACTTTCTCCGAGGCCAATGACTCATAATTATCATTTTACAAAATATAATTTACAATATTCTCTGACCCCGAGTCACGTGACTCCCAGTCAGGCACATCTAATCCTGAGTCAAGTGACTCTCCATTAGATTTACAAACGTCTTAACCCCGAGTCACACGACTCGCACTCATACATCTACTTCGGAGTCGAGTGACTCAATTCTATTTTGAGTCCAGTGACTCTAAATTCTACTTATGAGTCCAGTGACTCAATTTTACTTCTGAATCCAGTGACTCAATTCTACATATAATTCACAGTACTTTTACAACACATACAAACTAAATTAAAATCATCATCTCAATAACATGATTTATCTGAATACGTACTAACTTATATCAACTGTTATTATAACATCAAATACATCCCGCAATAACCATTTTACAGTTCTCTGACCCCGAGTCACGTGACTCCCAGTCAGGCACATCCAATCCCGAGTCAAGTGACTCTCCATTAGATTTACAAACGTCTTAACCCCGAGTCACACGACTCGCACTCATACATGTACTTCTGAGTCCAGTGACTCAATTCTCTTTTGAGTCCAGTGACTCTAAATTCTACTTCTGAATCCAATGACTCAATTCTACATATAATTCACAATATTTTTACAACACACACAAACTAAATTCAAATCAACATCTCAATAACATCATTTATCTGAAACCGTACTAAGTTATGTCAACTGTTATTATAACATCAAATACATCCCGCAATAATCATTTTACAGTTCTCTGACCCCGAGTCACGCGACTCCCAGTCAGGCACATCTAATCCCGAGTCAAGTGACTCTCCATTAGATTTACAAACGTCTTAACCCCGAGTCACACGACTCGCACTCATACATGTACTTCTGAGTCCAGTGACTCAATTCTCTTTTGAGTCCAGTGACTCTAAATTCTACTTCTGAATCCAATGACTCAATTCTACATATAATTCACTATACTTTTACAACACAGACAAACTCAATTCAAATCATCATCTCAATAACATCATTTATCTGAAACCGTACTAAGTTATATCAACTGTTATTATAACATCAAATACATCCCGCCTTCCAATGCTCTGACCCTGAGTCACGTGACTCCCAGTCAGGCACATCTAATCCTGAGTCAAGTGACTCTCCATTAGATTTAAAAACGTTTTAACCCCGAGTCACACGACTCTCACTCATATACATCTACGACTCTCGATTCTATTTCTGAGTCCAGTGACTCTGCATTCTACTTCTAAGTCCAGTGACTCTCAATTCTAATTTTGAATCCAGTGTTATTATAAACAAACTTACATCAAACATGCAAAACTTCAAAACAAAGTGTCTATTACAAATTCACTTAATATCTTATAATTTCCTTAAAATAAATTCTTACGTCTATAGTCGACCGTACCTTTGACTGCCCGGTTCCTTGCACCTGGCATACGCCCTTTGCAACCAAGGACAGGATATATATAGTCACATATTTTATACGCAAAACCAAATGCCTTTCGACACTATTTGCTTATGTGCTATGCAGAGGAGCTCGTATCAGCATTACACATACTGTTGAATCAACGTCTAAATGCGTGCCCTCATGAAATCATTCGACAGGCAGTTGTTCCAAGTTTTTCCACGCATGTAGCAATCCTCATGTAGCAACAAGGTATACGGTTGAATCTTACAGTCTAAATTACTGTCCACAAGAAATAACATGACGCGGAATGACACGACAAGCAAGTGTTCCTCCTCTCAAACGTATAACTTGTTTAAAGTTTTCTTACTTTAACTTTCATTGATAATTGTAACCGGCTGGTACTTCAATCTTAATATGAAATCTGAATTTGCGTCACTGTTCTCTGCCAAAACACTCCAGTTCTGGAACGCAATATCGAAAGGAAATATCTGAAACAAATAGTATTAATTATGTATTGTGTATTAAACTACATGCACACAAAGTACTTGCAATTATATGCATTCACCATTTTTAAAATGATATCAATACTATTATAAGTATTATTTCTCACTGTGCCACATCAGTACCCACGATGTCTCTACCACCAGTGTCATTACCCACATTGGCACTATATGTACATAAATATATACATATAAAAATATAACCAGTCATTTTAGACAGTCATCTATATAAATTCCAGGTATGTTCAAAACATTTTAATATAGGTTTCATTGTATATGGCCCCGTTTAAAACTGTCTGTTTCTACAAGTATCTCGCATTTCAAATACGACATCCCCCAGAATACATCAAATGCCTTATTACTTCTCCAATTTTAAAATTAAATATTGCTTTATACATCTTATATTTCACAAACATGCGTCACGAACACGTTGTACCTGAGCATTCGCCCGCGAAGTCTTATTTTCGCAGCAGTTTTAATAGGCAGCTACGCCCGAGTTTTGACCATGTGTTACTTTAAAACATCTATCCATTTCTAACCCTATGCAAATAAGCGCACATAGTAACCGATAACCAGATATCGGCTCGCTGTAACATGGCATACGGCTATTTATCACACCTATAAGGGCAGCTAATAGCACATTTATTTACATATATATTTAGCCCACATTTCTTCACACTTCGTACATGTCAACTACAACATTACACAATATGCATAATAAACACGATTCACAAGGCATTATTATATTATTATTATTATTATTATTATTATTATTATTATCACTTACATCAGCCTTCTTGCAGTTATACCTAACCCTATGTGCAGATACCCGCACATAGTTACCAACAAGCCGATACCAGCTCGTTGCACGGGCATACGCCCTTTATTACCACCCGAAACACGGTATTATATTCACTTACTAGTATGCAGATACCTGCATGTAATACCAAATGTCATACGGTCTGATATAACCGTATTAGGCTACATGGCATAAGCCATCAGTGATTTCGGACAAACAGCCCACCACCCACACGGTATATGCACAAAGTATATGTTTATTATGCCGCACATCGTATTGAGAGGTTCACACAGTATGTTACGCCATTGTGCTTAAATATTCCAGATATGCATACTTTCTATCAGTAATTATTTCTACATGTACATCTTTTATTTCAAATAAACCAATTTCCCAACATGTATCATAAGCAAGTTGTAATAGGGCATATCCTCTACGTCTACCGCCGCAGCAATTATTAAAGGCAGCCATACCCGAAAGACTTCCATCGTCCCACCACTCAATTACTAAGGAAGACCACCCCTCATTCATTAAAACATAATAAGACAGAGTTATCTTTCTTTCAGTGAAAACAAAACTATAACGCTTAACTGTGGAAACCAATCTTAGCTTCACTCAACCTGCATGTATAGGGGGACAGAGGAGCACCACTCATCTTTCATTGCCAAACTGGAGAATTGCACTACCATACAAAAACTACTTATCTTTTGAATTCGTCTTTGTCTTTAATCGTTCCTCAATCGGAACGCGAACCCGGATCTCTGCGACCGTGTCAGATTCTAGCCTATCATCTGTTGAGGACATTACGATTACACATACTGTGCACCGATCATCTCATCATGGATTTCTGAAAATTATCGATACAAGTTTATCTAGCAATCAAATGTACACTCGTCAGCATTTTGATTACAATGCACACTTCACTTTATACACACCCCAGTTACACTGTACTACAGTGATATCCTTTTATTTACCAGCTCTCATGTATAACTGTATATACAATGTACCACGTTTACACAATCATGCATGACGTTCACGTGCAAGCTTACGTATGACAGCATACAACGCTAAAATTGTGTTGTAAACATTTTACAATAATTCACAGCAGCCACGAACTATATCTCATCTTTGCTGTTATCATTTTCTGAGAAAATGTAAACATTTCAGGATATTCATCATGTTCAAAGCTTTTTGAAACCTGAATTAATGAAAAGACATGTACGACTGATCATTCGTGTAGAAAACACAAATAAATTATCAAATATTAACCTGTGCCAGCTAAACTACTGATCCTATAAATACCGTTTGTAAATTAACAATACTTATCTATATATTTTTCTTTTTCCATTTGTACTAGCGTGTCCGCTGATAATTCTCTCACTGTGTAACGTAATACCACCAAATTTTAACGTGTTAACTGGTCAGTCATCCAACGCTGAATGGCAAAAACTGGCATTCTACATGCCACGTGCACTCCACTGAGAGTGCGCCCCCTATGAGAATCACTCACACGAAGAGAAATTAATTATCGTCTAATTCGCTTCTCTCAAGCGACAATAATTTCATTTAATCTGACAATATGACTGATTTATGCATGAAGTATATATGTTAATGTATGCATTACATTTGCTTTTTCTACAATTATCAGTTGTATTTTGATTAGTTGTTTATCACTGTTTGTTGTTTATCATTGTTCGTATATGTCCTCCTATACATGGAGTAAATACAGAAAATTACTAGTATCCTCTTCAAAGCATTGTAAACAGTTAAGATATAATCACTTTTTTGCTGTGTACGTATATGTTGGTTGCTATTTATTTGATATGAAATAGCAGAATTGTGCGAAACAAAATGAAATATATGCTTAACATCTTTAGAACATATGCAATAAGTGTATAATATGACTACATTTATATCACCCCCCCCCCCCCCCCCCCCCCCCCACCCAATAATATGGCTTCGACCTATGACAGTCCTGGAGTTAACGCCCAAGGAGCAAGCTCGGATATAGGGACAACTCTGAACATTGCCATATGATAATCTCTAACAATTTAACATTTATATTTCAGATAATTACAGTAAATTATGGTGAAAATCATGTTTGCGGTTGTTGTCACAGAGAATCGTTTTACTATGATACATGTCTATATTGATGTTTAAAACGGATTGGTGCGTTTTGATTGTTTATACATTACATTGCAGTCCTTGGCGGATCATGTTTACGGATTGGTGTGTTTTGATTGTTTATACATTACATTGCAGTCCTTGGCGGATCATGTTTACGGATTGGTGTGTTTTGATTGTTTATACATTACATTGCAGTCCTTGGCGGATCATGTTTACGGATTGGTGTGTTTTGATTGTTTATACATTACATTGCAGCCCTTGGCGGATCATGTTTACGGATTGGTGTGTTTTGATTGTTTATACATTACATTGCAGTCCTTGGCGGATCAAGTTTACGGATTGGTGTGTTTTGATTGTTTATACAGTACATTGCAGCCCTTGGCGGATCATGTTTACGGATTGGTGTTTTTTGATTGTTTATTCATTACATTGCAGTACTTGGCGGATCATGTTTACGGATTGGTGTGTTTTGATTGTTTATGCATTACATTGCAGTACTTGGCGGATCATGTTTACGGATTGGTGTGTTTTGATTGTTTATACATTACATTGCAGTCCTTGGCGGATCATATTTACGGATTGGTGTGTTTTGATTGTTTATACATTACATTGCAGTCCTTGGCGGATCATGTTTACGAGACGAACAATGCGCTGTTATTGACACAACACTGTTATGTAATACAAGTGGTATGTGCGAATGCAAACCGGGATACATTGATGTTAATGGCGTGTGTACAAAAGGTATATTAACTTATTAAGCAATGCATTTAAAACAAGTATATCATTAAAAAGAAAATATAAACAAAAATAATGATCAATATATAACACAATATTCTCTCTACGATGATTTTAACCACTCTGTTCAAAGACAGTTGTGAATAGATATCTTCAAATATTTAGGTTCATGTCCTACTATTATAAAATATCACGTGACATAAAATTGTGCTTACGCTTATGACTAAGCCGGGAATAGTTGATTCTGGTTGATTACAATTCAGGAGATGTTCTTGATAAAATGTGTAATAAACATCAAAACTAGATATAAAAGTCAAACAGGAAAGGTAATGTAGCATTCAATAACCACAGTTAATCAAAGAATATTATGCAAATCGAACAAAAAACACGCAACATTAATTACGAAGATGATTAAAATGCAAGATATGAAATCACAAACACAATATGGTTGACAATAGGGCTACCACTGTCAAAAAAAGCGTCTGGGAGTTTCATCTAGGAACTTATGAACTTTTCAGTTGTACAACCTTACCACGACACGGTATCGAATTGCTCTTATTCAAAGGACATTTGCTTCAAAAATATATTTATACATATTGCTGGCCTGCAACAATATTAAGGACATTTTACAAAGGGCAATTTAAACAAGTACACTGTGTGGACTTGCCAAAGAAATATAAAAATATCGGACAGGGAAAATAGCATTCAAGGAGGACAGTCAACCACAAAACACAGAAACAAACACGCAAACAGACAAACAAGAAGGCAAAAGTAATAATAAATGCAAACGACATCACAAACACAAAAGGGTTAATGAATATAAGTTAATATAAGTTAACATTTTCGTCAGTTATGGATCTACTTTGTATATACAGCATGTTGGTATCCGAACGGTACACACTGTCCACCTCTTTGGTGTTGTATTGCACTGACATAAGTTGCATGGTGATGCTTTCACCAAATACTCAAGCAACTGTCATCAAGTACTAATAAAACGCGTCTTGGTATCTTGTTGATGTATTGAAAATTAACAACCCTTTCTTTTCAGTTATAGTTAATAATATGTATCATAACAAACATCAACTCAACAAAGTTATTACGTTACAAATGGTCGCTTCTTTTTCTTGATAAATACCACTCGATTGAAAACAGAGAAATAATAAGATAAATCTATTACAAGAGAGATGAATTTAATTTTGACATTAATTATCCCCAATAGAGTGAGATGTTCAGCAATGTTTATGTTTTTTCTAGAGCCTGTAGTCGCGATGAGGACTTTAATATTCCGTAACCTTTGTATAAACTAAAACGTGATTTCGTCGCGGCTGCCATCACATGTACCATACACTTTGAAAAACCTATGTAAACGTGTATTATCGTAACAATGATCTACCTTTAAAACATAAAAGTAACTGAAACACTTTTCTAGGACAAGGACTATAACAACTGGACTTCTATGATGACGTGCTTTACAAACTTCGCTAGATACATTGTCATGATCACTTAATATATACAATCGTATTTACATTAGTTCGAAAGTGTATCATAAATGTTATGATCCTGTCATTTTGCAACGCACTACATGATTAGTGATTCACACTTAACTGTTCACCAATATGTATTCCTCTTTGATTGTGTGCTGACCAGACAGACTATGGACCATATGGTGACGTCTACCTTAGCTCTTTTCTTTTCAAGCCCTTAATAGTTTATCGCATTTTTCCATGGCCTCTCTCTCGAACTTGCTGTGTGGTTTTCTATGTTGTTGTTTTTTCAATTGTATACATGCATGATCATCTATACGTTATATTGCCTATTGCTGCTGCCGAGCTTGTAAGAGTATATAGCCTCGCGGGAATTTCTTTATTTGCACGTTTAAGTTGGATGCAAATAGGGTACAATTGGAGTGCACCCTATAACCTGGCGTAAACCCCCAGTGCCGTTCTGCCACATCAAGTCAGTACCTCTATTGTCAACGCTTGTATGTTTGTGGTGTCGAATACTTACCGTTCTATTTTTTCTTGTGTTTTGTTTTGTATGCCATTGAAAAATAAGGCAATATTAGTTTCTGCATACATGTTTAATCCACGTATTACAAAATAAAGGTATCAAAGGAATAATTATCTATTGGCCAAATTAATGAAAGAAATGAAATTTAAAATTTAAATTAAAATTAAATCAATTTTAATTAAAATTAAAATTGTGTTATACATTTTAAACCGATGGTCTGCATTTTTACTTGATTTTAATTTTAGTATACATTTTTTTTATGCAAACTGTCTTCGCTTATAGTAAACATATAAAACAATATCACTGAAATAGATGCATGTGACCGGGATAAGGGCGTCGAATGGTGACATCGAACAATGACGTAATAAGATAACCCAATACTTTTTGAGTATAGAAACAGATCATCGTTTACGGGGATTTTTCTAATAATAGTTCCATATATGTGAATCCAAAACGTGATACAAAAACATATACATTGGAATACATATGTTCTACAATCTTCAAGGCCGCTGTATGCAGTAATAGTTATGTTATTGTAATATAGTTTTAGGATCCAGCTGCCAGGGACTTGCTGACTGTTCCATGATTACGAATGCCATATGTGATTTGGATAAGTGCGTCTGTCCGGCAACCTATGCAGAATTTGAAAATATATGCTTACGTAAGTTGAGTTAATCTGTCAAAATAAGACCAACGTCGACGGATGTTATATCCATTGTATCAATTTATACATACTACTGCTGCAGATGACTATGTATATGCATTTGCAGAAACTATACATTCCTATTAAGTAGGCCCTTCCTAAATAAGAGCTCACTTTTATCGACATATAAATATCCTGCACTAAAACATATTTGGTTTCTTTATCGTTTTGGAAAACGAACAGTTTTACTAAGTTTGGTTTGTACAAGTCCAGTTAGCAAACCTTATAATTATATTGCGATTACAATATGCTAGACATACACAAAGCATGTGACGCTACTTAGATAATAAACTCGTTTGAAATACGCACGGCATTGTTCAGTAAAATTCAGTAAAATTCTGGATTCATCCTGAGGTGTTTCTAATTATGTATTTGTATATATTTTTTAAAACAACATTTAAGTGTATCTTTTTCAAATTATTTCTCTGGATGTTGACTTTATAGAATGGATGTACATTTATATACACTGTCTTGCCAACTATTGGGCGCTGCAAACAGGAAAATAACGAGGTAGTGCAACACATAATCGTTTTTTAACTCAACCATTAGGTCATTTTGCAAACTCGGTAACCCTGTCTGCACATTTTTCAATGACTATGAAATTTGCTATTTTGATTTATTACAGTGCTGACAATTGCATTTGGTTGCTGAGGTTCCTATAGGACCATTTTCCTTATGTTTAATTATCAAAACGTTGGAATGTGATCAGTTTCATAATTTGTGCAAATTGTATATAATTATACTTATCAGTGTGTTATACACCATTCATTTCGCTGCGTGCTCAATGGGTTATTAACGTAAACCGTTTTAATTGCGCCCTCAGTAGTACCCTTACTGCCTATTAGTAATTATTAAGGATATTCAAGGGCGACAGTCAACCAGAAACACACACAGGAACAAAGAACAAAATTAAAGATTAATTAAAGATAGGAAATATTTATTTAAAAAACAATAATTAAAAAAAATATACGTATATATAAAAACGATTCTATTGTCAACCCTTTTGTGTTTGTGATGTCGTTTGCATTTTTTATTACATTTTTTATTACTTTTGCCTTCTCGTTTGTCTGTTTGCGTGTTTGTTTTTGTGTTTTGTGGTTGACTGTCGTCCTTGAATGCTGCTTTCCCTGTCCTATAATTTTATATTTCTGTATGGATACTTGTTCTCTGTGTTACATAACTAAAACATGGTACATTTCTGAAACAGGACAGGAATGCCACGTATCAGTAGTGAAGCTACCTGACATTTATAGAAGGTCAATTCCATATTCCGCTGGATACAATGAGCCTCAAATATCAGACATTGCACTAGACGAAGGGTGGTATTCTATTGGGCCGAACACACTTTCGGCACGTGAAAAAGAACCTCAGATAGGACAATGTGGCACCTACTACCCTATATATCTTACAGGTATACTTTTCAAGTCATTATTATTGCTATTCATTATGAATATTTGTAGTAATATTAGTATTAGCATTAGTAGCCGTAGTAGCATTAATGGTATTAGTACCGAACAAATGATGAGGGAACACACTTTGTTCGTAAATCGTGTTTTGCAATGTACAAACACGACGAAGTGAAACAGTATAGCTGTCATCTTATCTAAATACTGAAAAGGGGATCCCTTGGAAGTAACAAACACAAACAAGAGAGAAAGGTAGCGGTAAGTTATAATTAAGTGCGTCACAGTGTTTTACAATGAAACAGTGTTGAATATTTTGATTTATCAATATTTTATCTAAAGTATATGAAAAAGTGGGTGGTCTAGTGGTAACACTCAAAACATATAGTTTTCGAGACAATCTACGCTTTATTGCATGACCTTTTTTATATGCCTAACGAGTCCTCAATATGATGTACTGCCAGACTAATATTTATCGACCACATGTCTAACCCTTCTACAGCAAGGGTTAACTTGGTGTAACCATTTTTTATTAATCGACTAAGACACTAAATCTGTTATATAATTAATATTAATAACCACATGAAGATAATCAATTGCGACATTTCAGCTTTCAGTTAGTTGAGTAAGGATTGACTATTCCAATACGCCGTTCATGAAAAAAATCATATGTTACTTAATCTATAATTTTATTTATAAAATGTCCAGCGGAACTTACAAACGCACAGAAGAAAGAGATGGAGACAGGCAGTACTATAAACGTCACGGCAATGGTCGGTGGAATTGAACAATTTGGTTTGTCAGAAGAAATTGAGGTCCGTATTCGACAGTGTGGCGGAGACACCCAGGTGTATTTAAAACCACCATCAAGAAGAATGGCTGCATATTGTATAGGTGACAATTAATATTTTGCTTAAACATTGTCGTTACTTGATGCTTTGCAACACTGTGATAAGTTTATTTTTTCATTTTCAAACCACTTAGCATTCATTGGTGTCCGGGTTCCAAAGTCATACATATACTCTAAACAATTTATAGTGGTAAGGACCTTGTTTTCCTTTTTTTTCTTATGAGACACGATGTTAAGATGAAGATACTTTATCCTTATCGACAGTTAATAAACAAAACTGGCCAATATATTTATGGATTATGGCATATACGCTAGCTAAAATAATATTGCAATAAAGTACTGTTAGTTAATAGAATACACATATAATACAATTTATTATTTACGTGAGCTCTAACAAATTTAAAATGCAAACACATGTGCATTGTTATAAGGGGAACGGTGATCTATTGCATACTGATTCTTATATATTATTTCATTCTACTTTTAAGTGAGTATCATGTATACAATGACATATATGTAAAGTTACACTTTTGAACGTACATTTTGTCTTCCAGAACACAACATTGTTTCAAAGCCGGCAGTCAATTCAGCAACAAATAGGCCTTATGTATATATAACCTTGAACTTTACTGAGGAAATGATCAGTGGAATGAATAAGTTTATACCAAACATACTAGCTGAGTGCCGCAGTCAGAACATTTATTATGGAAATATCGATGTGCACTACGACGAAGGATTATTCCGTATTATTGATTGGTAACTATTAATTTCAGAACTACATCGGAACAAAATATGTTTCATTATGGTCATTCAATGTGTTTACTCAATGTTAAGGTTGAGTTAATGTCATGTTAAACTGGCCGAAGGCCAACAGAGCTTATGGGATGGAGAGTTGTCCATCGTCCTTTGTCCGTCCGTCGTTCGTTAACTTTTGCCTCGTTAACACGATAGAGCCATCCGATATTTTTCAAACTTTACAAGATTGTTGATATCAATGAAAGCTCAGAATAGTTCGAAGACAAGCCATGTCGAATCATTTACACCGGAGTTATGGCCCTTGATTTCCTGAAATATGCTATTATTTGACCTTAACACGATAGGGTTTTCATTTTTTTATCCGATATTTGTCAAACTTTACAAGATTCTTGAGATTAATGAATGCTCGGAAGAGTTCGAAAATCAGCCAATCGTTGATCAGATTGTTACTATCAATGAGAGCTTAGATAAGTTCGAAAACCAACCAAATCATCGGGTTAGTAACACCGGATTTATTGCTCTTGATTTATTTCAGACGATAGAACCTTCATTTGGCCGGATTTCAGCGAAACTTTACAGGGATGATCGGTGCCAAGGCTAGTTGTACATATCATCACTGTGTTCCGGTTGAACGATTTGGTGGAGTTTTTTTTAAAGGTTTTAATACACAGACATTGTCTGGAATAGTTCTCCTAAACTCCTGGCTGGATTTCGACGAAACTGTTTAGGGATGATCAGTACTATGTCTAGCTGTACATGTCGTCATTGTTTTCTGGTTGATTGATTTTTGGTGTAGGTATGGCCCTTTAAATACACAAATTGTGTCTGACTAGTTATCTTGAACCCCTGGCCGGATTTAAACAAATTTGGGCGGGGATTATGAGTACCAAGCCTAGTTGCGCATATCATCGCCATGTTCGAGTTAATTGAAATTATGGCCCTTTAACGTTTTTAATACTCTAACTTTGTACATACTATTTCTCCTGTACCTCTGGCTAGATTTTAGCGAACGTGGCAGGGATGATGAGTACCTTGTTGCGCATGCCATCGCCATGTTCCGGTTGAATGATTGTTGACAGAGTTATGGCCCCTTACACGCACACTTTATCTTTAGCCTGTGGAGCGCCCACATGCCCTCTTGGGCATCTTGTTTGAAAGAAGTACATGGTTTCTGCACCTTTTATGTTCGGATATATTTGCATAAATAATCGAAACTATATGTTTGCATACGCAATGATGTTTTCTGAGAACAATTCCGTTTCAAATTAATGTTTGTGTAGCTCATCCAAACCCAGTAAGGCATGGCTGCTGGATAAACCGTGCCTATATGAGAATTTATGTGTTCCTAAGAGCATATTTACTTGCATTTATCTAGAATATGTATGTATGCATTAATAATTAAGCTGTCATAGTATCATTATGCGAGCAACTAATGTTGGATATCCGTTTTGTATATAACTTAGAAACACAACCGTTTTAGAAACATCGATGCATACAAAGAGATCCGTCGCTAAATTAAGTATGAACTATACTTAACACATGTTCATGAGATTTGAACATTAAGAACTGTTATAAATATAAGATAATAGATAATATAATGTACATTGACGTTTAATGTTGTATTGCTTCAAACACGGTATAAGAGTAAAACGTTAACGAGTTATATATATTATTTTTTCACTGATCAGGTACATTAACGACAAACACTTTGCAACATATGGTCCATCACGAAAATGGAACGAGTTGCACCTTTCCGAAAGTGATATACTGAACGCCGGCTATACATTGGGGTTTACGGTAAATTACCTAAGTACTATAAACTATTATCATACAATGGAGTTTGTCTTCACATATATGATAAATTAATATCAAGCTTGTTTTGAGTAAAATATGTATCTTTATACGAGATGAATGAAAATAGTGTGCCTTATAATGATGGTAATATCACGTTGATGTTTTATTGATATACTTATACAAAATGAATCACATGAATACCACTGACACAGCACACTCTATATCAACGTATTGCTGAATAAAACGCATATCATTTTCAAAACCGAGAATTAAAGCAGCACATTTGCATCAACCTTTACAATTTCAAAAGACTTAATTCGTACTCTGTATGGTTTTAAAGTCGTGCATTTGAAAAATACATACAATTTTATAGTTCTAAATAAATTTATTCACTATTATAAAATTAAGAATTTTGTGATTTTATGATTTAAATTGCACACTTTGTTAGACCTGTTTCTATTGAAAAAAGCTAAAGCTAGCACTGTTATATTTATGAATGTTGGTGTTTTCATGATTTTTGTTTAATTTAATGCTTGTAAGAGCCTTAATGCCATCCTATTGGAAAACTAGCTAAAAATAGATCTACAAAACATCTAATTTGCAGAGAGATTGCCTAAACTTTCTATTGTTGGTGATTCGCATAAGTGTTAAAATTGTTAAATAAGTTTTAACTTTTCAGCTATTCGATTTAAATGATGACTGCGCATTCTTGTTACAAACTGATCAAACGTTCAGATTCCAACATTTTACAAAGTAGAACTCATAGCCAAGTCAAACGTGCTGTAATGAAAGTAGACACTTACTTTGATCAAGTCGAGCTATCTGTGTCTCTTTTAGCATTTAAGCGAGTGATAATCTTATACCACTGAAAAAAAAATGGTTATTTGTTTTTATTATTAAAATACAATATGTATCGCAGCGTAACTTTTGTTATTTCATCAATTGGTATTTACAGGAAAATATGAATAGTGCTCTATTTGAACAGTGCAACATGTCCAGTGGAATACATGCACTATAATGAGACGTGAACATAATAGTGGACGTTTTAGCGACACTAATGGCGTCCAGAGAAACTGTCCAATCATCTTACCGAGATATTTGCGCTATTTAATGTTGCATTCCGTTTTTGATAAATTCATGTTTAAACAAATCTGCGTTCGAATAAAGATGCATGCATCTTATTGAAAGCGATATCCACGAATTAAATTATAGAAAGGTCTGCTAGTTTCGTCAGATACGTGTACGGATAGCTTCATGTTGTCACAGTTGTAAACAATAAAAACACTACTAAACGACATGAATTCATGTCTAGGGCATTTGCATGATGCATGATTATGAGCTATCTTAAAATGAGACTTTAACATTATTCTTTTACGAGCTTCACTCTAACTATATTTGTTGAATAAAACAAATGTGTTGGAACATAGATGGTAAGGTTTATGTGTAACAACATGTCGATCGTATTTACGTCTATATTTATCGGATCTTAAGTTATTTACTTTACAATGTGACAGGATATTATTCACTGGTTTATACTTTTACATATACTGAACCCAACAGCTAGCGCACCAGTAGACAATACCTTTGATGTATGAACTTATTATATGCCGACTGGCACCGTTGGATACAGGTGGTTTGAATGATATTTTAAATTTACAGTCGTTATTGACAAGATATTTGTCTCGTTTAGAATGAATTAGTGTTGATTTATTCATTGCTATTATTGAGATATTAAAGGTTTTGTCTACTGGTGAGTTAGCTGTTTGGTTCAGTATAGATACAACAGCTTTAATTAAACTAATTAAGCTAATTTGTTTGAATAATACTTGTAATTACGTCTTGTTTTGTTTGTTCAGTTTACGACAGATAACTACCATTACCATATTTTATATTGTAGTTGCAATGCTCTATTAAGTATTCGGAGACTTCTTTTGGGCAATGGTCGTCACCACGTTTTAGTACCGTGGTAGTAACAGGGGTTGCTGAGGTAAATCTGTTAAATAATTGTTTCTTGTTGAACGGGACACATATTTAAGGCTATATTATTAATTACACACATCACATCTTTTTTAGTATAATAACTAAATAAACTCAATTTACACATTTGTAACAGAGCTAGACATAGAAGTTTTACGTATGATCAGTGATTTCCAAAACAAATCACCAGCTGCAGTTTTATCCATTTGATAATATTTAGGTTTAGTGCACAACACACAGAAGACATATTCATAACTCTGACATTTTTTATGTATAGACAACACATCAAGATAGTTTCGCCATTAACGTAGATAAATTGTCCCCGGTTGAATTTTTCTATCTCACGAAAACTGAATGTATACATTGTATATAATATCGTTAAATAAACACATATTTATAAAATCAAATGCAGTTTTATTCAGTTAGGCTATTTAATTAATAACCTACAACTTATCTAAATATCATTAGGAGCACTATAACATTTGGAACCCAGGCTCTGATACTGAGCTCCATCAAACCACCAGCATCTCCACCAGCACACCTCTTGGCTGTGCCACTGATGTAACCAATGAAGCTTGGAATTGCACAATGAAGTTTGACGTCATAGACGAACACGGTGACTCAGTGTGTAACCAAGGTCCATCTCATACAGAGCGCCATTATTTATGCGGTCGCGCATTAATGGGGGTGACTAAGATAGGATGGGAACAGATGCCCGCTTCACACTCCGGCTGGGATAGTTGGAGATTAAATAGAAGAACATTCTACAACCCGAATGGAACCTATGTACATGAAAATATTGGAACACACATTCAGACTTTCGCCGATGAAGATCATAAAGGAAGTAATAATATGAAGGTGAAGTTTGAACCTAGTTCGGATACTGGTCATCGTTTATGGAAGGGATACACTTTGCCGAATTTAAATGTAAGTACTGTTTGTTTTCCTATTAGCTCACTTGAAATACATATTTAGATTTGTTGCCCTTGAGGAACCGGTGAAATATATAATCAAGTGGGTGTTTTTGGTTTTGCAATTGTGTACATACCACACTTAGACAACGTATCGCCATATTCCTGTCGGTAAGGTAAAATTCACAATTGTACTTCTTAGTCAAAGTTTGGTAAATATCGTGCCTTCGCGGTATCACCTAATCCAGTGGGTGGAGTTTGATTTCCATTCAATACATACAAATCACAGAATGCTAAGTGCACAAACCAAATAGACGTCAACTGTCAAAATATGTTATATCGATGTCTCAACCGTATTTTCTTAGACAGTAATCGGATTTGTGTTTCTGTGCCGCAGCAATGCTTACAAACGTTTAAATCTCTGTCAAAAATCTCAGTTTTTTAAAAGTCAAAGTCAAACTACTGCTCTATTGACTAATGTATGCTTTATTTTTTCTTTAGCATATAGTACACTCGTTGTACATAGCATACACAATGCATGGAACAATTTAATGTATATAACTATAAAAATGCATATTATAATCACATATTATAAATATCGGACTATTATATTATGATGCAATGATAATTCAATTATTGAAATGCGATGTTTCATTAAGGCTTTAGATGCGATTTTCCCTAAGGAAATGTATTTTTTTCCTACCAAGTGTTTATCCAATTAACCATATATTTATCAATCTTATCAAATTATTGATGTTAGGTTAATGTTCTATAACATGCATATTATAGGTGAATCAAATTGTCCATCTCGTCGGTATATAACCATGTCGTCAATTCATCGAGAAACGTGACTTTACCAGCATCGTCGTAAGGTTCATCATATGGAAAGGTGGAGAAAAACACTACAAGCGTATGAGATGATACATTCAGCGCGTTATTATCAAACATTTCGCAGAATATATACTGACAACACAAGCGTAAAACGACATGACCCTATCATTTATATTGAATATAGCACTATACAATTGAATATTGTGCTTAGGAGCTCACGGGCAAAACACAAAGGCAAAAATAATGTCACATAAGTATCGTAAACAACTTCCTTTTCATTTCCTGTAATTCAGCTATTTAATAAAATGGTATACTGCAAATTAGTATTAAATGGCATTACAATAGCATTCCCATCGTTACAATACATTAATAGTATTTCATTTAAATGTTCTCATAATAGTCATGCATAATACGATTTTGCTTGGATATATCTATGAAATATATAAACACATATACATACATGTAACTGAATCTCAATGGTCAATTTCAAGAGGTAATATGCGACTATTTAGTATTTTGTTCCAAAGAAATATAAAAAGATCTGACAGGGAAAGTAGCATTCAAGGAGGACAGTCAACCACAAAACACAGAAACTAACACGCAAACAAACAGCTTCATATATTATACATAATATTCCGGCACTGCTCTATGATAATCAGCGAGTAGAGGTTTTGCTTTTATTTTTAAGTGCACTTGGTTAATGTCATACCAGTATTGTCTCCACTGAATACTCGTAGACATTAAAGGAAGACAAATCAAATATGACTTGTTTTCTCGATTTAAGACGTGTTATTTAAAAATGTTTATATATCTGCAGTGTAAAGAAAATTGGACTTGGCAAGTGAGGAAGTGTTGTAATTGCTTTATATTTAAATCAGCAAAAGGATAAAGCAATTATGAAAAAACTTATCATTATTTGTGCAGATTGTCAAATCGCTAACAGCGATATTTACAATTATCTATTCCTTATCTCTCCCCGCTGCCACATTCAGATAAAATAGGCTCACACTACAATTTATAGACTGAATGTAAGCTATGCGCCAAGTGTGATATTTGAGGAGAATCATACATCCCGACACACATCTAGACAATTGTATCTTAAACGATTTACACAATCAGTACAATAAATTACTCGACTTTGTGTTTGAGCTGGGTGACATAACAAAATGATGTACCAATGCGTACTACTTGAAAGAGTGAACGAGAGAAAGAAAGGAAATAAACAAAGAACTTCTTTTATTTCCTGTTTATCATCGTAAAAATATGTCATAACCAGTTTAGTTACCAGTATTTTTGAAATATGGGAAATATTTCCATTGGGAGAGCAATTGCTCTGTTATCAGAACTCGTGCTTTCAGCGCTCATTCTTATCATGGAGCAATTTCTATCCCACGAGAAATAGTTCCCGTATTTCAGTGCAAATAAACTCTCTCTCTCTCTCTCTCTCTCTCTCTCTCTCTCTCTTAGTCATTATAATGTGCGCATTTTATCATATAACGTTATATTTAAGTGATTAATGCCTTTTGCAGGTGTATGTTGAAAGAGACTGGCAATATATGTACTGCCAGCTAAGCATGAATAATGGACAATTTCCAAGTATTACTTCATTTGACCTGTTTAACATGATGAACCCCAGTAGGTAAACAAACACTACTCTCAATTATTCTACGTTTACTACTACTGTTTCTTCTAATACTACTACTACTACTACTACTACTACTACTAGTACTACTACTACTACTACTAATACTGCTACTACTACTACAACTACTACGACTACTACTACTACTACTACTACTACTACAACAACTACTACTACTACTACTACTACTACTACAACTACTACTACTACAACTACTACTACTACTACTACTACTACTACTACTACTACTACTACTACTACTACCACTACTACTACTACTACTACTACTACTACTACTAGCACTACCACCATCGATACCACCATCCAAACAAATCAGCACGACCACTCAAACTCTTATTACTGCCAATTGCTATAATACATATAGCCTTTATCGATATGTTGTAACTGAAGGTGTTTTTGAAAGTCAATCACATATGTGACATGGTTCGATATAATTCAATACTGTTTACCCAGTAATTTTTTTTTGAAATTCAGATACTATCTACTGAAGCGCGTTCGTAAGCTAATAATTTATGATAAAAATAAGATATAAGGTCTGGTAGAAACAGCCACAGCACAATGTTTGTTTTGTCAAACACGTCGAATGTCTTACATAGTCCTCCAACAGAGGTTTGGGGAACCTGAAATATAATTTACTAAAATTAATGCAAAACAAATATAAATTCGCTATTCAACAATCAGTGGTGATAATAATGAGATACCTGCCTTGATTTTGCTCTTTGATAAAGTAATTTACAGTATTAATACATACCTTTAAATTAAAATTGGTATTATTCCAAAACGGAATTAATAACAAGTTATCCATGTTAAACGATTTCGAATTCATTTGTTTGTGGTATCAACCAATATTTATCTCTTTCATGTTACAGAGGAAACTGTATGTTGAACTGTATAAACATTTGTATACTGAAAGAAACATTATTGATTTAGCGTATAGTACCAATTATAATACTGAGATTTAATGCATAACATCTTGCATAATGACGGGTCAATATTTTTACGGTCAATACCATTGTCTTCACTTGCAATAAATCATGTTATACAGCATATGAACAAGATATGTATTGTCTTACGGGTCAATAGTAACGCTATGAACCACCTGCCAATGTACGAGTCATGAACTATTTTCCGCAGCCAAGCAATCGGGGAAATTAGTCGGAAAGTATTACATAACTGAATACTGATATTATAATATTGATATTTATAATATTCCCTTAGTTTTAGTGAAGGCGTTCAACTGCAGACAGTTGGTGAATACATCCTGTTCAGAAGTAAACATGTTCCATTTGAGGCAAGTATTCATCTCTCAATCCAAATTCTAGAAATAATAAGTGCAATCTATGACAGTGTTATTTTTACTGTTCCTTTGGGATAAACGAGACCAATATAGGTGGCTTTGAAGCAGAATACCGCTTAAATACTGAAAAGTGGATCCCTTTGAAGCAACAAACGCAAACAATAGATAAAAGTAGCAGGCTCGATTTTATTGAGACTGTTCATGAGAGGTAATGTTAGGTGCAACACCTTTAAAGCGACCAAGATTGGACTTGATGATCTCAAAGGACCAGTGAGTAATAACACTACTGATTTGTAGTCGGGACAACTTTTTACGGCGCCACACAGCACTAAACGAACGCTAGTGTGACTGAAAATAAATAGTGGAAAGCAACACACACAAAAATAGATAAGAGGTGTTGCTTCTTACAGTACCTCTCATGAAGAGAATCAGTAAAACCGAATTTGATACTTTATACTCTTAGTTGTGATTGTTGCATTCAAATGATCTCCCTAACCAGTAGTTATTTAATTTGAAAACATTAATTATCCCCATTAGGCAAGGATGTTCCCAGAGCAAAATCTTATAGGATTGATGTTTCTCAACTGATTCGTTTGTTTCTCTAGAGCTTGTTGTCGAGTTGAGGACGTTAACATCCTTAACGTTTGAGTAACGAAACATCAGTGTTATTGTTGCCATAAACTTCGAAAAACCTTTGTATTAACAAACATGTATTATCGAATGCCTGATACACTTTTAACAATATCTATCACAATCTGACTTCTATGTTAACGTGATTTACACATTTCATACACAACTGTACTGTATAATGATTCTCTTGTTTGTGATTGTTGATTTCAAGGATTTACCTTTTCAGTATTTATTGACATTCACAATGGCGTTGGGTTAGTGCTGTGTGGCGGCTGTAAAAGGTCGCCCGATTATAAATCAGTAGTTTTATCGATTACTGGTGCTTTAGGGTCTTCAATTCCACTCTTTGAGGTTTAAAAGTAGAATATATCTTAAGCCGTTGCTAAATGGCGTGATAAATGTTGAAAGGTATATTACATCTCATGAACAGTCTCAATAAAACCGAGTCTGCTACTTTCTCTCGTTTTTGTCCAAGGGCTCCCATTTTCAGTATTTAGTCATATGCTCCTTAGCCATGATCACTTTCATACAATGTTTATCAAAGGAATGTATCAAACAAGTTTATTACCCTATTTATTTACCACGGATTACATTTTAAATGACAAACCTATATACAGTTGATCCCCTCCCCCACCATCTCATTGATCAAATTTGGCTGGCTACTGTGGTCATATCGTTTCATTTATTTGTCTAGGAGAACAATAAAAATTATATTCTCTGACACCACCAGCTTGTTTAAATCGTTACCGTGATATCAAATATGGCCCTACCACAATGTCATAATTTTACAAAGAATTGTATATGAACATATTTGAGATATGTTCTTTTCTACGACCACATGGCTAAATGCTTTCATATATTGCATCTAGCGTAAGCATAGTCCTCTACAAAGTTTGTTCAAATAGTAACCACGTGTCAAATTCAACCCCGCCCGAACGATCATATAGTTTGCATATATGTATATAGGGAATACAGACTGACAAGTAAATTATTTTTTGAAGCTACAACCAAAGGCAATTTCTGTCGTCGATATGAATCCTACCAATTTTGGTCTAATGGGGTTCAATTAAACAATCCCCCAATCCCCGGGGAAAGGAGGGTAACAGTATAACGCCGTTTATCTCACCCACGTCTTTTGCAAATATCTACGATGATCATGGTTATCAGGTGAAAGATTCAGGGCACTTTGGGACTTTTGTTTCTTTTTAAAATTATACTTTGTTTCAACAGTTCGTTTGTGACCTCGTTAGATAGACTTGGTCTGTCCATAGTCAAACGTCGTTAAAATAAACAGGATAGTAGGTAAGAAAAATATCAGCTCAAATAACGTGTAGAGCAGCCTGAATTCGATGCAATAATTTGTGATATTTGCACTTATGTTCTTCTCTTGAGTATTTCCTTCACATGCAATTATCTTGACGTCTTAGCTAAATGACAGAAAACGACTACAATAAGATAAATATCAAGTAGAAATACCTTACACATATGACTGACATTTACATATAATACTCAATTAGGTCCAAATCAAGACGGAGGAATGTTATTATGGTGTATGTGTATGTGCTACAACGTACCGAAATGGAAACGATATCTACACGTCAGACTCATGTGGAGGATCCAACAGAGTGGGACATATTTATGGAGACGGACCATCGGAAGTAGTAAGAATTAATATTATTGTGTGTGTGTGTTTCCTGCGCAGAATACGTTTCTTAATTTATATCGAGATATTTAAAAGGCAGATACCTAATGCTATGCCAGCTACATATACACGACGTGAATACATTGCAAAGAACATCAAGCCCAGATATATTTTCATTGAGATTTCCTCCCGAATAGCTGAAATTAATGTTTTCGCTCACAACAACATTTGATATTTTCCCGTTTAACAATCGTCAGTTCCGCAGTGTGCATTCCCGACGTTTAACGTTAACGACATTGCCTAAGCATTTTACTAAGTATATATATCAAATCAAGGCATGGCTCATAAACTATCTTTTTAAAATGTGATAATGCCATTTATTTGATTCAACATAAGGACATTTCCTACAGTTTCTTCATATTATTTCCAACGAGCATTTGTTTTAGAGATTTGGTTCATAGCTAGAGTGGTACATCTGAAGTATATTTCAGCTTTAAAAATAATAGGTCACATACTTGGTTTCCGAGATATCTTAAGATAAATTATAAATGACCCATATTCCATTTTTGGCCAATTTCCTATAATTGCAGTTCAACCTAATTAAGGCAAAACAAAAGAAAAAGGTAATAACAAAACTCGAATAGCATTAATTTTATAAGCTCATTCAATATGGTCCTATTATGTGTGTATATATGAAGTAAAATGCATGTTATATGTGGAGATGAAGGGGAATATTACTTGCAGTGCCTTTAAATTCACTGGAAAAAATAGCAGATCTTGTTGGGAAAAAGAGACATTTCGGGGGAAGAAAGTGTTTTTTAATATATGATTTATTTTCTCCAAACATCTGTATTGTTAGCATATATCGTGTACTTCAAGATAATGAAATATGAACACATATGTCACCATAATTGTGTTTGAGAAAAAAACATTTATAAATTCATCAAATCAGTAGTGTATAATGTTTTAAGTTATTTCTTACCTATCAGGCAGACTTTAAATGCTAATTTAAGGAAATGGAAAAAACTATAGCGGCTAAATCAATACATCTTTTTGTAGTCTGTATCAAACTACTGAAACTGTACTTGCTTTTAGTGTATCAAACAAACAACTTCCTTATCTAAACAGTTAAGTAGGGCGGGGATTTCTTTATTTACACTGTCCTGTTTTAATGGGATGACAGTAGGGTAAGTGTGAGGTTTGGTGCACCCTAGAACCGGTTCAAACCCCCAGTAGCCTACTTTGCCACTGACCGTTTCAAGGCGGTAGCCCTATTGTCAACCCTTTTGTGTTTGTAATGTCGTTTGCATTTATTATTACTTTTGCCTTCTTGTTTGTCTGTTTGCGTGTTTGTTTCTGTGTTTTGTGGTTGACTGTCCTCCTTGAATGCTACTTTCCCTGTCCGATCTTTTTTATATTTCTTTATAATAATGAAATTAGTGATAAATATATAAACTTATGAAAAGTATGTTATTTGTGTACATAGTCACTCTTAGACAAGTATGCCTGAAATAAAGGCGCATAAACAACTGTAAGAAATGGCCTTATGCGATCTGCATAATTTATACATCTTTGCATTTATTATATATTTAAATACACTACATAAATGCAGCTATTGGAAAGATGCCATTTTCATAATAAACATTCAAAAGTCATTCTAATATAATTAATGTTAATTTACCACAGTTCAGATACCTAAACGGGATGAATATGTATATATACCAACCAAACATGAATGGCTATAACTCGTATTATGGATACACGAGCATATATCAAGACGTTGTTGGTATGGAGACATTTGCAGAAGCAGAAGGTCTATGTACTTTCACAACAGAAGGCTACAAGAGCCGGATGGGTAGCGTATCATCTGATATGGACGGATTTGCACAGAGCTGGAAGTAAGTCACTACGGTATTGATATTGTTGTTTTACAGTTCGTACAGAGTGTCTGACTTTGCAAACTACGTCACAAGTAAAACACAGTAACGAACACCGATTATTCATAGTGTGTGCATATAAAAGCCATAAAAGCCTTACACATATTTAAAGACTACAACTACGACGTCCGTATGCGTTTTGGAAGGCCTTTGTACGGACTGCCACGCATGCATGTGCGTGTTAAAATAACAGTTTTACCGTATTCAGTAACTTCATGATAATCACCACGGACAGGTTTTAAACATGACTTTTTTATTTTATCTGTGTAGTGTACACTGATTTCCTTTTTTGTATGTAGAACAACGATTTTAAATAACATTGCATTATTGTAAAAAAAACGAACATATTGATACAGTGTTTTGGACCCTATGATGACATCCAAAGGGATGGTGACGTTTGATGTTTGTCAGCAATATTGTCTTGTCGTGCCCTCAATGGTTTGTTTTCTTGTTGCTCTGGCTTTTTTTGCCAAGTCACTGAGTACCTTCATTATGGCTTTCTAGGCTATTGTTTTTTTTTTGTATTTATACACGAGCATCTTTGTGTTTACTTATATTGCCTATAAATACTGCCTTGTTGGTTATAGACTAGTTCATGGTGGGATTTCTTTATTTACAATGTCCCGTTTTATTGGGAAGACAGTAGGGTAATTGTGAGGTTTGGTGCACCCTAACATCTTGTTTAAACCCCCAGCTGCCTTTTTTCCCACTGACCGTTCCAAGGCGGTAGCCCTACTGCCAACCCTTGTGTGTTTGTGATGTCTTGTTTTGCCTTTTATTCATTTTTAGCTCGACTATTCGAAGAATAAGAGAGGTTATGTAATCACCCCGGGGTCGGCGTCGGCTTCGGCGTCGGCGTTGGCGTCGGCGTCCACATCAAGGTTTGCGTGTAAGCTGTGTTTACAAGTATATATCTCTTACATTGCTTATTCTAGCACAACCAAATTTGGCCATGGGCTTCCTTATAGCATTATATTAAGGGCTGCATAAGCAATTTTGGTTCTTGTAACCCATGGGCTCCCATTTCACATCAAATTTTGCGTGTAAGCTGTGTTTACAAGTCTATATCTCTTAAAATTCTTACCCTAGCACAATCATATTTGGCCATTAGCTTCCCTATAGCATTATCTTAAAGGCTGCCTAAGTAATTTTGGTTCCTGTAACCCCTGGGCTCCCATGGAACCCAAATTCTGATAGCCCTTAAAATGTGTCTGTTTCACATCAAATTTTGCGTGTAAGCTGTATTTACAGGTCTATATCTCTTGCATTTCTTGTCCTAGCTGAACTAAATTTTGGAATTGGTTTCCTTATAGTATTTTGGAAAGGGTTGGGTAATTAATTTTGTCTTCTGCAAATTCTGGGCTCCCATGGAACCCAAATAGTGATGGCCCATAAAATGTGCAATAAAGGCAGATCTAGGTTTGCATGTAAGCATGTATATATCTATAAATTTGGTTTGGGATTTCTTATAGCATTATGCATCTTATTCATACTTCACTCATATTGGCGCGTGGGCTCCCTCCTTCTCCCCTGCCCCATTCCCCCCCAACCCATCCACACCTTTTTTTTTTTTTTTTTTGTTTTGGTCGATTCTTACACATATATGTTGCCAACTCCCCGACCCCCCCCCCCCCCATCCCGAACCCCGCCTCTCCTCGCCCCACTTGAAACTCTTTTTTTTATCTTTTTACATATTTCTGTGTTGTTTTAGTAAATTCTTACACATATATGTTGCCCCCTCCCCCCCCGCACCCCCCCTGCCTCTCAGCCCCCCCAATTGAAACTTTTTGTTTGTTTAAATCTGTGTTGCTTTTGTAAATTTTTACACATGTTGCCCCCCCCCCCCCCCACCCCCCCCCCCCCCCCCCCGCCACCCCCACCACACACTCGAAACTGAAATATATATATTTTTTTTTTACATATTTCTGTGTTGTTTTGGTCAATTCTTACACATACCTTCTTACACATAGCTTCTTACACATATATGTTGCTCCCTCTCACCCCCCGCCAGCACCCCCCCCCCCCCCCCCCCCACACACACACACTCGATTTTTTTTTTTTTTTTTACATATTTCTTTATTGTTTTGGTGAATTCTTACACATAGCTATGTTGCCCCTTCCCGTCCCCTCCCCCACCCCACCCCCACGCTCGAAATTGAATATTTTTATTTAATGTTTATTGTTTTTTTTACATATATCTGTGTTGTTTTGGTAAATTCTTACACATAGCTTCTTACACATTTATGTTGCCCCCTCCACCCCATTGCCTGCCTCTCCACCCCAACCCCCTCCTCCCACTCGAAATATTTTCATTTTGTTTTACCATATTTCTGTGTTGTTTTGGTCAATTCTTACCTAGCTTCTTACACATATATGCTGCCCTCCCCACCCCCGCCTCTCCCCCATCCCCACTCAAAACTCGATTTTTAATTATTTATTTTTTACGTATTTTTGTGTTGTTTTAGTGAATTCTTACATAGCTTCTTACACATATATATTGCCCTCACCATCCCCACTACCATCACCACCCACCCCACCTCTCCCCCACCCCCACCCACACCCCGACCCCCACCCCCACCACCACCCCCACCCCCCATCCCCCACCCCACTCAAAACTTGATTTTTTTTTATATTTTTTTTTACATATTTCTCTGTAGTTCTGATCAATTCTTACACATAGCTATGTTGCGCCCCCAACCCCAACCCACATTGTTTTAGCCTTGTTTTCTGATGGTATATACTAGTATATAATTTATTATTCTCTGAAAAATCGAATAGTCGAGCTGCGCTGTTCTCCGACAGCTCTTGTTATATAAAGTTGTTCTTTGTTTCTCTGTGTGTTTGTTGTTGACTATCGTCCTTGAATGTTATTTTTCCTGTTAGATTTTTATATCTATATCTAGTTCATGTTTATTAGCCCCAGTTTCAACCATTTTGTGTTTGTGATGTTGTTCTGTGTTTCTGGGTGTGTTTGTGGTTGACTGTCGTCCTTGAATGCTACTTTTCGTGTTCGATTTTTATTTACTTTTATTTAACGCATGAACGTCTTGTTCGTTCACACATTATATTTGTTGCCTACTATTTTATAAAAAACTTACTTATATTCGACGTGTCTTTCATGGGTACGTAGGATTCCAGCTGAAGAAAGTTTGCTGAATCCACTAAATCACATCCGTTACTCATGGACTGAGGAATTCTACATGTGTAGTTGCCCTAACAGTACAGCTAACATATCTGACATGGTCGTGACTCAGACAAATTCTTTAAAAGAGCGCAGACATATTCACACAGGAGTTCTAAAATGCACGCTTGAGAATTTATGTTATGAACAGCATGCTGCAGAGAATAAAGGTATATTTACATTTTTTTTACAAATACTATGTCTAGCAGCTCAATCAAACGAAACGAAACCACGTAAGAGACCTTCTATCAACAACTTCGATATACGCAGTCGTTTACATTGCAAACGCAAATGTATCAGAGAGGTTTTAAAAGCTGAAACGTCAAGGTTGAAGTACGTTTTGCATTTTCAATATACAACATACCGTACTGTTACTTAACCAAATACTTACTTTTATAAGGATGTTAGGTGCCAGCATATAATTATATCGTCTAATAAAAATACTTCTTTAAATATCCCGCTAAACTTGAAAGTTTACGCTCGTTTATGTAGCTGATTATATTCTTAAAATAGTGAAGGTGTTAAGACATTTTCACTACCGTTCATGAACAGTCTCAATCCAACGGAGACTGCAATATGTTTTGTATTCATCGTGTTCGACAATTTCCAGATTGTTCCTTTCATACTTTTTATATATAACAGTAACGATGCCTGTGCAGTTTGGTGGCGGTAAAACCTTTCCGCATGCTTGCAGTCAGATCTGTCATTCATTCCGATCCTTAGATATCGCTGTGCCCGATATTTATAAGTATTGGTGGTACATTCTCAAATACTTTTGTTTTCTTACTTGAATTTATAATAGGTGGTTCCACTAATTAAGCCTAAAAAGGTTCTGAGTTTTACCCTTAGGATATGTTGCATGTTTTATTTAATTTAGTCTTTTGACGGTTACCTGTGATAAACAGGCATCATAACCTCTGCTTCCAACTAAATTACATTTTGTTTATTTCGCCCATTGTTTTCTCGTTTAGGAAAAGCGTTTTGTTAGAAACTGGGACCATACGCAGCTGGTCATGGAACGGTGTGAACCCTCATTGAAGGTGACGTGTTCACCGCCAAATGCATACCATCGTCGGGAAGGTTCAATTGTTAGCTCTACTGGCCGAGCTTGCAGTAATTTATTATAATTACCGATTTTCGGCTTTGTGATCGTAACCCCTTCTATACCATTTTCGATCTCAAGTTCATTGGTTGTGTATTGGTCAGTTAGGATGTGCGTAATGAGGTCCCAAAATTTGGCTCTGCCCACTTTGGCCCCCTGGAGATAATCGGGTCAAAAATCACACATATTGTGGTATGGCCATTTACGAACTCGGGGCACACTATATTCAAAACAGGTTTTGACCTCTTTCATAAAAGTTACAACTTGAGGAACTTGTAGTTATTCACTATTACAGAGTTTCGGCCTTGTGACGCTAACTCCGTCTATACCATTTGAGATTTCAATTTCATGATGAGGTATTTATTAGTTAAGGATATCGTATTTTGGCTCCATCCCTTAGGAAATGGTAATCGGGTAAAATACTCACACAAAACATGCATAGGGACTCGATGCACAAGAACAGGTGTTGTCCTCCTTCTTTAGGTTGCGGACCACTAATTAACTTCCCATAGACGGCTGTATGAGGTGACAGCTGGTGACTGACACTCCTAAACATACAATGTCAAATTCTGACTCTTATTTTCAAGCAATTTTCATGACAAATCATTCAAATCCAGAAAATAGCCACCTTTCCCCTAAGCAAAGTCACTTGCCAATTCTCGGTTTACATTCTTGTCAGATCCGCAGTAAAAAATGGCCGAAATCTCATTTGCAGTTAATGTTACCAAAACATGAAAAAGAAAGTTGTGTGCAAAACTTTCATTCCCAATAAATGCACCCATCTTAGCTAACATATTACACATCTACAATTTTAATTTGAAATATTGTCACAGCATTTTCAAATTTTCATGACCCTTCACTCCTGCTGCAGGTCAATCCGGGAAAGGGGCGTGGCCTGTTTTTATGTATATTTAGGACACCGCAACGTTAAAGGGGTCCCTGTACATTGGTACAAATTGGGGAAGCAGTAATTTATATGTTCGACTGCCATTTTGCTCAAATTAGGGCAAAGTGTCATAAGTGCTACAACAACTATATTGTTCGACCCCTACCCCAACCACAGACTCCGATTCCGATCTTTGGAGATCGTTTAGTCCGATTATTGTAGATGTCGGTGGTACATTCGCAAATACATTTGTTTTCCTACTTGAATTTTGAATAGGTGTTTCCACTACTCCAGCCTTTAAATGTTCTGAGTATTGTTTAATAACCCTTAGGATATGTTGCCTGCTTTTTAATTTAGTCTTTTGACTGCTACCAGTGATACGTAGGCATCAACACCTCTGCTCCCAACTAAATTCCATTTAATTTATTTCGCCCAATATTTTCTAGTTTAGAGCAAAGCGTTTTGTTAGAAACTGGAAACATACGCCGCTCACCATGGACTGGTGTGACAATACCTCATTGAAGGTTCCATGTTCACCGTCATATGCATACCATCTTCGGGATGGCCGAAATTTCAGTACTATTGACTTTTTAAATATTGAGTTCTGCTCAATCCGGGGCTAGAGGGCGTGAACGGTAGCAAACATTTTTCACTACCGTTCTTGAACAGTCTTCAAACCGAGACAGCAATATTTCTTGTATTTATCAATAGAAGGTGTTCTTTTGGCTTAATAGCCAAACACAAAGACGCAAAACAGTCCATTGCGTTGACATTCCACTGTTGTTTCTACATCTATATACAAGTTTAACATGATGACTTTAGCGGTAGATCTAGCATTATTTTCAAAAGTGTCGTTTTCAATGTGTATACGAGTTCAAAATACGCGATCGAATGTTCTCAACGTCGCTAACAGAGAGTAACTGTTGGCCGATGCTACATAGATAGTTTTGTGCGTGCAAGTTTGAAGTTCTGATCTAACATATTCATTACTTGAGTATATATACAAGCTTTGACCCTCTATATTAAGCCCCTATGCTTCACTTTTCTCCCTTCCTCTATGAGTGTACCTTTCAAAACCCCAACTGGGGAAGTAGAAACATGCACGTTCGTCCCTCAGGGGTTTTGGTCGTACCCTATATAGGTTTTACCCTTGGCTGCAACTGCTGTAGTTGTTCAGTACAATTCGGAATACATCCGGAGTTGTTTTCAATGATTATTTCTTATTATATATATTTACACCACAAAATGTTAGTACTTCGTTTGGTAATGTTGTCTAGGTGTGGACTTTATTGTCATTGTATGTTGTCTAGATGTGGACTTTATTGTCATTGTATGTTGTCTAGGTGTGGACTTTATTGTCATTGTATGTTGTCTAGGTGTGGACTTTATGACAGTCTAGGTGTTGACTTTATTGTCATTGTATGTTGTCTAGGTGTGGACTTTATTGTCATTGTATGTTGTCCAGGTGTGGACTTTATTGTCATTGTATGTTGTCTAGGTGTGGACTTTATTGTCATTGTATGTTGTCTAGGTGTGGACTTTATTGTCATTGTTTGTTGTCCAGGTGTGGGCTTTATTGTCATTGTATGTTGTTTGGGTGTGGACTTTATTGTCATTGTATGTTGTCTAGGTGTGGACTTTATTGTCATTGTATGTTGTCTAGGTGTGGACTTTATTGTCATTGTTTGTTGTCTATGTGTGGACTTTATTGTCATTGTATGTTGTTTGGGTGTGGACTTTATTGTCATTGTATGTTGTCTAGGTGTGGTCTTTATTGTCATTATATGTTGTCTAGGTGTGGACTTTATGACAGTCTAGGTGTTGACTTTATTGTCATTGTATGTTGTCTAGGTGTGGACTTTATTGTCATTGTATGTTGTCTAGGTGTGGACTTTATGACAGTCTAGGTGTTGACTTTATTGTCATTGTATGTTGTCTAGGTGTGGACTTTATTGTCATTGTATGTTGTCTAGGTGTGGACTTTATGACAGTCTAGGTGTTGACTTTATTGTCATTGTATGTTGTCTAGGTGTGGTCTTTATTGTCATTGTATGTTGTCTAGGTGTGGACTTTATGACAGTCTAGGTGTGGACTTTATTGTCATGGTATGTTGTCTAGATGTGGACTTTATTGTCATTGTATGTTGTCTAGGTGTGGACTTTATTGTCATTGTATGTTGTCTAGGTGTGGACTTTATGACAGTCTAGGTGTTGACTTTATTGTCATTGTATGTTGTCTAGGTGTGGACTTTATTGTCATTGTATGTTGTCCAGGTGTGGACTTTATTGTCATTGTATGTTGTCTAGGTGTGGACTTTATTGTCATTGTATGTTGTCTAGGTGTGGACTTTATTGTCATTGTTTGTTGTCCAGGTGTGGGCTTTATTGTCATTGTATGTTGTTTGGGTGTGGACTTTATTGTCATTGTATGTTGTCTAGGTGTGGACTTTATTGTCATTGTATGTTGTCTAGGTGTGGACTTTATTGTCATTGTTTGTTGTCTATGTGTGGACTTTATTGTCATTGTATGTTGTTTGGGTGTGGACTTTATTGTCATTGTATGTTGTCTAGGTGTGGTCTTTATTGTCATTATATGTTGTCTAGGTGTGGACTTTATGACAGTCTAGGTGTTGACTTTATTGTCATTGTATGTTGTCTAGGTGTGGACTTTATTGTCATTGTATGTTGTCTAGGTGTGGACTGTATGACAGTCTAGGTGTTGACTTTATTGTCATTGTATGTTGTCTAGGTGTGGACTTTAATGTCATTGTATGTTGTCTAGGTGTGGACTTTATGACAGTCTATGTGTTGACTTTATTGTCATTGTATGTTGTCTAGGTGTGGTCTTTATTGTCATTGTATGTTGTCTAGGTGTGGACTTTATGACAGTCTAGGTGTGGTCTTTATTGTTATTGTATGTTGTTTGGGTGTGGACTTTATTGTCATTGTATGTTGTCTAGGTGTGGACTTTATTGTCATTGTATTTTGTCTAGGTGTGGACTTAATGACATTCTAGGTGTTGACTTTATTGTCATTGTATGTTGTCTAGGTGTGGACTTTATTGTCATTGTATGTTGTCCAGGTGTGGACTTTATTGTCATTGTATGTTGTCTAGGTGTGGACTTTATTGTCATTGTATGTTGTCCAGGTGTGGGCTTTATTGTCATTGTATGTTGTTTGGGTGTGGACTTTATTGTCATTGTATGTTGTCTAGGTGTGGACTTTATTGTCATTGTATGTTGTCTAGGTGTGGACTTTATTGTCATTGTTTGTTGTCTAGGTGTGGACTTTATTGTCATTGTATGTTGTCTAGGTGTGGACTTTATGACAGTCTAGGTGTTGACTTTATTGTCATTGTATGTTGTCTAGGTGTGGACTTTATTGTCATTGTATGTTGTCCAGGTGTGGACTTTATTGTCATTGTATGTTGTCTAGGTGTGGACTTTATTGTCATTGTATGTTGTCTAGGTGTGGTCTTTATTGTCATTGTATGTTGAGTTTTCTCTTAGTTACGGTACAATGTGGTCTACGGCGCTACTGTGTTTGAGTGTTGTGGTTTCTATAGGACCATTTTTCTCATGTGTTTCTCTAACGTAGGACGCAAGAATACGCTCAGTTGTCAAATTTACCTGGATACCTAAACGAGATAAATTATTATAAAATATCTCTTCAACTTTCTGTTCAGGCTCAATGGTGCTTGTGCTAATAGTATTTAAAGTGAAAGTTGGATAAATGATGGAATACGAGGTTCTGCCGAGTATCCTATCTTTTTATCCAACGAGTTTATTAACGTCATTAAATACACAGTCACGAATGTAAGATTCTATTTTAATATCACATAACACACCTACGATGTGACAGATTCACTTTAATGTTGTCATTTTCCCTTGTATACGGCGGCAATTTGTAAGAGGTCATGACGTGTTGCTGTTTTCATGGCGTCAGCTACATTACGCGACTGCATCGCGTTCGCCCTACACAAAAATGAAAATGCGACACCTTAAACTAAGTTTAACTTACTAACATGGATTTGATAAAGTAAGATTTCAAATAAGGATAACTATGTAAAGTGTCTGAACGATGTATGATATACCATGCAAACAACTGGGACTAAATGCTTTACTGTACACAAACACAGTGATTCTATCCTCATTTGCATCTGTAATACACTAGTGTTTTACGAGCAATAAGTATTGGCCTTTTTACACTCCCAGAAGGCCTATATGGGATAAAAACAGTTAAAGAAAACGCGTAAGTGGCAGTTGAAATTGAAGTGGAAAATGTAAATGCAGGTGGAGTTCTTGTCAAAGAAATGGATCTGTTTTGGGTTTCCTTAGTAATTGCAGTGACAGCATAGTAGACTATGTTTTTGAATTATGATTAGTATACGTAGTAGTAGTAGTGTTTATGTTAGTCAATGAGATTTTGCTCTAAAACTTGGCACCAACTGAATGAGAGTACTATTATTATTATTATTATTAGTAGAAGTAGTAGTAGTAGTAGTAGCAATAGTAATAGTGGTGGTGGTAGTAGTAGTACAAAAAAGTAATATAAGTAATATTTGTTGTACTAGTAGTATAAGAATTAATACTTCCAGTTATCGTCGTCGTTAGTAGTATTAATAGTATCATCATTTACACTTGAAATAATGCAGTAAACATATATATTCTTGCACTTGTCTATGTACAGGTACATGCCTAACGAATTTCATAATTTTTAAATGTCTAAAATTGTATATCATTTTGTTAAGTATAAGTTTGCTTTTAGAAAATGTTTCAATGTGTACTGTGTTATATAACAACAGTTAAAAATTATACCTATTTATTTTTTTCCAGAATGGCAACCACTCCCACTTCCTGATTATTACCTTGGAGCTGTGAGTATTAGAGTAGTTCCTCATTACAGCGGCAACGAACCTATCGTGGACATTATGTGTGATTTTAATGCAACCGATGGATACCTATATAAGGTGGAATGGTAAGCTATATTACAATACCGTAAGTATTCATTGTACGGGGACATTTACATCATCTGATGTGTTTATTGATTAACTAACTTTTAAGATCCTCAATATAAAATTAAACTAAATTAAAGAAATATAAGGATTTACATTGTAAAACATATTTGAATGATCTAGTATTCTTATATCCATTTCCATTAGCAAGTTCAGGCTTATGTTTTGTGATTTCCGTCTGTCTGACTGATTGTCCGTCCGTCCGTCCGTCCGTCCGCCCGTCCGTCTGTCTGTCTGTCTGTCCATGCCTGCCTGCCTGCCTGTCTGCCTGTCTATCCTTCCGTCCGTCCGTCCGTGGTCTCGCCCGCCAGTCCGCCCGTCTACACGTTTTGACGTTTTTATTAAGGACCTATTTGAAAACTCATGGAAAGCTCGTTATTTACTGCCAACATGCTACATGACTAATTACCTAAGGTATATACACTGACGCCCGATTATTTTTTTCTCGTTGAAAAGCATTGGTACATAGAACGGTATCTAGAGTATAGCAGTATATAATATTTCAAGCTTTACGTTTATGAAGAACAAAAAAAATAAATTAAAAAGCTAGCTGTAGTCAATACAAAACTGTTTATAATTCCTTGTTTTTAGAAAAATCCAACACCAAAACATAACTAATGAAAAACCTGCTTTTATGTTTTCATTTATGCTCTTTCTAAAGCTGTATTGGAAGGGGCCTCAGTATCTGAAACAAAATTGAATACCACCATTTCCTGATGCAATTGTATGTCTAACAGTGATTTACAGTTACCTATACACATTCTCTCTCGCCTCACCCCCAACCCCACTTCTCCCATTCCCCAAATACAATAGCCTGCAAATAGATTCTAAAGTTGTTGGTTAAAGGTTGTTTTTTTAGAGATTTAAAACTTAGGACACATATTCATTATCATTGCACAATGTTATATGGCAAGAGCCATACTGCAACTCTACCATATAATTTAACCGAATTATCTCCCTTTTTGAATAGATTATTTCAGTTAAAATTTTGTATGTACACTTATATTCCAAACAATATTTTCACTAAAAAAAAAAAAAACTTGGTATACATATTGAGCATCATTACACACCCATATACGACAAACACTTTTATGTCTATTAAAAAAAGTATTCTCCTTCTCTGCTTATTTTTTTGTTGAAATTGTTAATGATTAATTATATTGTCATTCATCTAATACAAATGCTCAACAATAATTCTAGGTTTTAGTGTTCTTCAAGGTATTATATTGGGTTACATTAGTCTTTAAAAACAAGTAAATTATATCTGGTAAACAATTGATGTTTTGCACATATAGTTTTATTCAGGGGACTTAGAAGGCAAAACATTCTATCAATATGTACGCATTTCGTTGAGTAGTGTTAACCGTTCTTATTTCACCAATAACTTCCAGAATGTATCTGAAGTTTTAAATTATTGCTTATTTTTAAATACAATGTTATATATCTATTGACTAGATTTAACTTAGAGTGATTATCTGCATTTTGCTATTGAAATTTTCCTATTTCTTATATATGCTGTTATCATTTGTGTAGTATAGAAAATTACCATATTTTTAACACTTTCAGCATGTCAATGTTGTATACCGGTAGGTAACAAAACAACCGGACGTACCGATATAATTACAATGTCAAAGTTTAAAAATTACAGGAAGATCAAAAATGACGTTAGTCACGACACACGGAAGAGTGACTTTCTTCCAGCGGAAGAAGCAACGAGTTACAAACTTACATACGCATTTAGTGCTGCAGTTTCCATCGAATTGGATGTACAGGTAACACTGGTGGTTTAAGGCTCATATCATTATATCATGTCTCTAAATAGCTCATGTACTACTTATAGTAAGGTTTACTATTAAACTACTGAGCATAAAGTAACATGATATATACCACTTAAATACATTTTCATGACGTAGTGTATGACGTAGTGTATGTACCATTCTAACTAGTTTACACTTACACAAAAATAGCATTCAGGACATATTGTTTAGCCATTTAGGAAAAATAACCATGATTGGAAAAAATACGTGTAACGTTGTATATATAACCCCTGATTGTACGTCGTTCGCCTTGAATGCTAAGTGTGTCTGTGGACCTTTGAAAGTGTGAAATGTTGTATAAATAACCCCTGATTGTACGTCGTCCACCTTGAATGATAAGTCTGTGGACCTTTAAAAGTGTGAAAATGTTGTATATGTCACCCCTGATTGTACGTCGTCCGCCTTGAATGCTAAGTGGGTCTGTGGACCTTTAAAAATGTTAAATGTGGCATTCTAGGCGCTATGCGTATTGTATGCTAAGTTTTGCAGTGAAAGTTCACTATCATCAGTCACCATTTATTTTTGCTTATACACATATATTGTTCGTGATATAACATTGATACGTAGCATGCTGGCTAGCACGCAAAGAAAGTCCAGACTCTATTGTGCCCATCGCGTCAGGTATACCCTGACGTGTTCGTTGGCGGACGGACTATAAACCTTAGAATTACACACACACACACACGGCTAGCACGCACTGGGAAGCCCATCTCTAAATTACTAAACTCATATATATATAATACAGAATGAGAATGTGGTATCTGAATACGCAATATTAGTGAGTCACTCGTGGTCATTACCTTTGATAATCATGACACACTTAAACTGAGTAACCTGGAATCGAGGGTCTATTGATAATTGCTGCTAAAAAATGAAAAAAAAACACGATCCTGACCACCGAGGTTCCAATTGTCAATACAATCAATTATTAAACAGTATAGCGTAAACAGGAGACAAATTGGCTAAACGTAGTACCGATAACATATTACAATCAAGTATCCCGACACCCAAAATTCCGTCGATCGGTGCTCATACAAGCACTATAGCTAAGTAGGACGGCATATACGGAATGACTATTAACACCCATCCACTTACCTTTGCTGTAATAACTACATAGTAATCCCACAACTTTTTCTAACTAAGTAATACAAAAGAGTATAACCCGCTACTGAAATGGGAATGCATTGCTACCTTTGAAAACAATGCTCACATGCTACCTTGCTTGAAAAAAGTCAAACGAGTATGAAAGGGAAACAACCAAAGTTTCACAAGTGTCATTATCTTGATTTTAACTGTTATCTGCTACATATAACACAGTCACGATATGACTGAATTATTGTTAAAAGTGCAAAATTATATGAGACCGCTTTTAATAAAAGACCACCTGATATAATAGACCACCGATTCAGTAGCCAATTGTATTGTTTTAAATTAGTATTCACCTGTATTAAGAGACTACCTATATTTTACTTTCTTGTTTGCTATCATTTTAAAAAGCACTGCAAGCTTGGTGGTGGACCCATTTACAGTTCGCCACTATGCTTTCCGCTTTCATTGTGCGATGACCGGACAGACTGTGGACCCTATGATAACATCTACCTAAAGCCCAAAAGGATGGTGACGTTTGCTGTTTGCCTGCAATCTTGTCCTGTCTTGCCCTCAATTATTTATTCTCTTGTTACTCTGGCTTCTGCCAAGCCATTGAGTACCTTCTTTGTGGCTTTCTAGGCTATTGGTTTTTGTATTCATATATACACGAGCATCTTTGTGTTTTACTTATATTGACTATTAATGCTGCATTGTTGGTTAGGGAATACTTAATGGCAGGGATTTCTTTATTTCCACTGTCCCGTTTTAATGGGACGGCAGTATGGTTAGTGTAGGTTTGGTGCACCCTATAACCTGGTTTAAACCCCCAGCGGCGGTTTTGGCCACTGACAGTTCCACGGCGGTAGCCATATTGTCAACCCTTTTTGTGTTTGTGACGTCATATGCCTTTATTCTTTGTTAACATTGCCGTTCATGTTTGACCTTTTGTGTGTTTTTGGGTTAACTGTGTTCTGTGAAATCTGCATTTCCTGTTTGACTTTTATACTTATTCTTAATACTCTTTTTCAGCTGGTGTGTGGAGTAAGCGTATACACATCTGATAAACAGAAAGAACTGATTCCTACACAATACAGCGACTACTTTACTCCTGTAGAGGTACTACTTGTTGTAATACTAACATACTCTTAAAGTGTATGTATATAATTATACTAAACGTAGCATTTCGCGGCTTTAAATAAATGTAACATTTGTGTGGAGAGGACAAAACCTATACTTTTAAAACAAAAAAAGAGTTGGATAAAATGATAGCACATGAGACTAACACATGCCGAGTATACGATCATGTTGCATGCATACAACCGGTTTATTAACGTTATATAACACACCACACACATACGTCGTGAACATGTCACTTTAATGGTGTTAATTTACTTTTCGCGTTTTAGTAAAAGGAAACACGACGTCGTTTAGTTGTTTACATGACGTCAGCTATGTTATGCGGCTGTTACTCATTTTGCGTTTAAAATAATGCGAAATCTAAATCAAATTAACATTACTTGACATGCATTGTATAAAGTAAGATTGAAATTAATGAAAAAAAAGTAACACCTATTTCAACGTATCGTATATGTGATGCAAGTAGTGGGTGCTAACTGTTTACTTGTAACAAACACAATATTTCGTTTCTTATGTGCACATGTAATACACTAGTGTATTAACGCGTAATACACTAGTGTGTAAAATTATATCAAAGTCAGGGTCTTGCCTTAACCAAAGTGTCTATTATGATATATAAACAGGAAAAATATCTAGGCATGGAATGCTTATGTTTTACATATTTGATACATATGTATTCCACATATGTATTTCATATGAAAGTAGCACATATGTAACACATTTTGTAACTGTCATATTATTCTACAGATTATCAGCACTGAAATCAACATGATCAGAGGCGGGAGTGCGGTCATATCACTGAAATTACATTTACCACTGGCATGCAAACGTGATTCTGAATGCTATCTTGACTTCACGGTATACGACCCCGACGATAAATACGACTGTCGTGATTCTACAATAGCTGTCAAAAGTAAGACGACATGTGGGGAGAGAATCAGAGGAGCTTCGTCGCAAGAACAGTTTGTTGTGGGTGAGGAAATGGTTAACATCATTGTGACGACCAAAAACAACAACAAGTATAGACTCAGGGACACATTTTCCTTAAGAGTAAAAGTCGACGTCAGTAGCAGTGAAAGTTCATGGAAATACACTGGAAATTTGAATAGTACTTTTACAGTAAGTAATTATCGGATCATTTATAATAATATTAGATGTTTACACTATTTGCTTTGTGAATTGTTTAAATGTTATTTTCCGAAAATATTTAATTCATCCAAATTGTAGGACAACTGTTTAAGAATAACTAGCAGCAATTACACATGTTGTAAGGAATACAGTTATCTTATACGGTAACAGTACGATACTCTTTACATCCATACAGACATTTGCAATTGGATAAATCGAACAAAGCACATAATTGCAACCTATATACTTTCCACATATATCCTCGTTACAAAAGCTCATTTCTTACCTCGATAGCTCAGTGGATAGGGCCTTTATACATCCATCTTCAACGCTTCATGAGTCATGTCAAATGGATAAATTGAATATTAATATGCATTCATGTCTTCTCCCTCTGAGTTCGATGGCGCAATAGGACCTTAAGTGTATAAAAGGGTCGTATACGTGTTTCATAGTGGTTAATAGTGCATGTATAACGTTCCATTCACTGCATACGAATATAATGATATCAAGTTTTCACTACAAACTTAGATGTTGATTATATATGGCTAATTATTCTTAACGTCCACTTTTCCATTAATTTCCATTCAATAGGTGCCATTTATTTTCTAAACGTTACTTGAACCAATTCGACGGCGCGCAATCGCAAATACCCACGCGTTATTCATACAGGTCAATATGGTAAACACATATATGTTCACCCCTTTGAAGCTGTATCGAAATCTAGAGGTAAACCAATTTGTTTTGATTGCTCTTTATATACTCAGAACAAAAAATAGTATATAGGACAATGGCAATTAATATATAATGTTTAACAAGTTAACAGGTTAAGATGTTTGTGTAATTCTACGTTCGACCCCACCCCGTGTGTTACCTTGTAACAAATTTAAGAAAAAAGTGACCTCCACCACCCCGTACGTGAATATGCTATCTGAGCACACCTCCGTGGTTGTAATAATGAAATAATTATTTGATATGCTTTACATTTTTTATAGGGTAGTAACACATTCCGAGAACGCAGAAAAAGTACACTGCATTTAGTATGTTGCGTATATTATACATATAGTATATGTTGATGCCCCTTCCTCCAGGCCCCACGGTAAACGAAAAAGGAAGACCAATATACGCTGTAATCCCATATGCATAGCGTTTCATTTGAGACATAAAACATGGCTCAATATTACCTTCTCTCACACCAGAACCTCAAGAACTGATTTTCGAGTTTGAAATAATAAATTATGTTGATAGGTTGTTTATCTAAATTCTACTGGTCATACTGTGATATTGTGATGTTTAATTGATGTATTGTAACATATCTGAGATATATGTTTTTTTAACCTAAACGGGTTGTACGCAAAACATGGAAAAATGACAATGTGACTGAATTATGTATTTTACTTTTTGACAGCCCTACCTCAAAGCCACACGGATGGCGAATTGCAATTATACAGAGTAATCCCATCAACATAACTGTTTATATGATATGTAATACAAAATGACACCATATTACCCTCAATCAAAACCAATCCCTCCCCCATATCATTTTGGTAAAGTCAGCAATTGGACTAATATGAGATGTAACATAAACATAGATCCGTGTTCAAGGTTTGTAAACAGCAGTCGTACATTTTGAATTATATATACAACAGCGCAAGCATGTTATTATTGCCCTGTACCTTTACCATTGTGTCTTTTAAACAGTTATGACATTTGCAATACAATATGTTTTCGTTGAAAGTAAAAAATCATAAAATGTATATTAATATTCCTAAGCAAATGCAGTTTAGAAGATCATTTTGCTTTATATGGTATTCAAGTCAAACCTGTGTGACTTAAAGTAGAATGCCGATTAAGTCGGTGCTAGATGTCGTAAGCGGTGTTACGCCTAATTACTACCTATCATGATCGGACGCAATAAAACAGTGTCGACTAATTTTCTCTCTTTTTTGTATTCGCTGCTTCCAAGTGACCGCATGCTCAGTATGTATATATATTCTTTCAATATATTGCATTATTTCTGCAAATGATCACATGCATACATGCATTATGAATGATGTTATAATTCGTTGAAAGTAATTATGTTTATGATACTCATTTGAATTTAAGTACATTTGTGTAATTATTTCCACAGGTATTTGTTCGAGACGATGCGTACTGGCAGAGAACATATTGTTATGCCAGCAATGACCCAAGGATGAGGACATTTGACGGCATGTATGTTCATTTTATTGCATAAACATATTGTTTTAACCAAATATACATGTATTTATTATCAGTGACTGCGTAATACACTTTTTAACAAGTATATACACATATCAAACATGACTTGCACTATTCACCAAATGCATCCAACCACAAACACGCACGTTAAACCAACAATAATGATAAAGATATATACATATTTAGAAGAAAAGAAAGTTAAATACACCCCAAACATGAAAACAATTAACATTTTTGTTGAAAATAGGAATACAATTACCACCTTGGAACGATCAGCTTTAGAAATACCGTTGGTGGTTTAATCCTGATTCTTTTGACAAGCGTCTCTCTTGGCACATTATCATCCCTCTCAAACAATACAGTGTAAACATAAAGTAAATACGGAAATAAGTGAAATAAGTCAGATTTGTTTCTTTTTGTCTACCGTAAACATTTTCTTTTCTATAATGTGAAGTTTACAAATGAATTAACCAATAATAGCTTTACTAGTCAAAGATCAGACTAGTTTATATGATGTCGTGGTTTGTATGTTTATAAAATAAATGGTGTCACGGTTTATGTTTAGAACTCTGAGGGATTATTTAAATGCCTTTATAGTTCGTTTGACTTGATTGAATTAATTTGAGATTTATTATGAGAATGATGCGGATTTATAAAAGGACTATACTTCATGTACTTAGGTCAGTTCATTTACCGCATGTTAGAGCCGTTGTTGCAGTTAAAACGTGCATGATTGTATAATTTTGTATCGGACGAAGTAATCAAATCGAGCGATGTACAGTACCGAGATCTATATGTGCAGTACCAAGATATTTATGTCGCGATGTACTGTACCGCGACTATTATGTAGCAATGTACAGTACCGACAGTACCGAGATCTTTATGTATCGATGTACACACAGTACGAGATCTTTATGTAGCGCGTATCATTCAGTTCTTGTTTTCAAATTCAACGAATTAGCCATTCCAAATAATGTCAAAAGAGTCAGGTATGAGCCATACAACATTCTAAACTGCAAAGCAAAGATACTATACATATTTGTGACTTATGTTTTTAAATATGGAGTGTATATATTTAAATACTATTATGTATAATACAAACATCATTCATGCTGACGAATTCAGAATTATCATGATAATTGCTTGTTTCCAGATATTACAGTAATCAAATCAATGGCGAGTTCATCATGTATCGCCACACAAAATATCATGCTGAGGTATGTTATCACGTTTTGGACACAATTAACTATGTCATGGTATTCTCTTGATGTAAAATAGCCTAATACATGTACGTTATCGTTAACAAATACTACGACTGTTAAATTGTGCACCATCTTTTGTTAGATTCGGTTCTCCGGGCAACGTCGGAGTCTTAATGTGGACCAGTGGGTTACATGAATGTAGATGGACTTTTCCGCTGCCAAGACTACGCCATACTCGGATTTATTTAAATAGTCTACACAATGCTTTTGTATAGCTCTGTAATTATTTCCGATAAGTAATTCAGCTATGAAAGAATACTTTGTTGTATTTGGCCTATTTTCATTTGTTTCTTTTAATTTAAAAAATGTATATATATTCAACTTAGAAAATATATCGACAACATGGATTTGTTTTCTTGCAAATGAAATTTGTTTTAGACAAATACAATATTATTTTTTTTGAAATATTAATGGTAACTTTTACTGCGGTTATAAAACACAAATCAATTACGTTGACATTACTGATCTACCATAATTGACTTAGTAGATACCACGTGACCAACATATGTGTAAATAAATACGGTACTAGCAATGATTACAAATATTAAATAACAATACTTTTTTCAAATTAACGAATTTATTACAATGCCCATTAAGTAACACGTGTTCATTTTGGTCAAATATACACACACGGACAATTTCAGAGACAAATCTCTAAACTAAAAACAAATACATGTAGAAATAGTATTTTATATAAGATTACTGTTTTAAATAGCAAAGCATTTAATTGTAGCATGGTCGCTGAAATTCCTTTTGTCTTTGAAAAGATGTAAATCGTTTAACTTGAAATAATAAATACTGATAAAGGTGATCCTTTGAGAGCAACAAACACAATAAAGAGAATAAAGCAGCGGACTCGGTTTTATTGAGTCTGTTCATGAGAAGTAATGAAAGAAGCAACACTTCTCACGACCCCTAGCACCGGCTTAAGTAGTATTCTGCTTCAAGGCCACCCATATTGGGCTCGTTGGTCCCAAAGGACCAGTAAAAAATAACACTACTGATTGGTAGCACGGGGAGACTTTTTACAGCCGCCACACTGCACTAAACGATCGCTAGTGTGAATGTTAATAAACACTGATAAAGGTGATCCTTTGAGAGCAACAAACACAATAAAGAGAATAAAGCAGCAGACTCGGTTTTATTGAGTCTGTTCATGAGAAGTAATGAAAGAAGCAACACTTCTAACGCCACCTAGCACCGGCTTAAGCGGTATTCTGCTTCAAAGCAACCCATATTGGTCTCGTTGGTCCCAAAGGACCAGCAAAAAATAACACTACTGATTCGTAGCACGGGGACACTTTTTAAAGCCGCCACACTACACTAAACGAAGTTAGAGCTACAAAACAAATAGAGTATGGTCTCATCTCGTTGGTTAGTTTAAACACTTCGATGGGCTACGCCCATCTCGATGTTTAAATCAACTAACTCGATGAAACCATACTCTATCGATTACTTAATGACAAATTGTGTAACAACTTTGATTACGTAATAACGCACAATATTATTTAGAACATCGATTGTATTGTGATGTATTCTATAGTTTACGACTTTGATTGCGTAGCACCGTAAATTAAATATGAGATACATACTATTACATGGTTCATGCAACACGGCTTGACTATTATTTGAACAAAACTATTCACACCCTTGTGAATAAAACTTCATTTTGTGGCAAATATCGACACTACATTGACGTTTTTTTTGTTTTACTAACTTCCCAGAATAAACAATTGGCAAATCCGATCAAACTGCGAAGCTGTTTGAGATTTGTTAATTTTTTTTGTTCTCCGTACAAACATCCGATGGTTTCTTTAACTTATAGCTTCCATGCATAAAACACATCAGAAATTATATTTGGTTTTACTTTCGGACAAGTCGGAGTAGACGTTCCTTATTACTGCGCGCGTGCATCGATGAGTTTAATTGCGTTCTATCGTCATACCTTCTCTCTCGTTCACAGCCATTAGTTCAGAGCACAATAGTCATAAACCTCCACAGCCCCAACCAACCAACCACCATATTACAAAATGAACAACATACCCTAGTGCTTGTTTGATTTTATTCTACTTCTCAAGCGACGCGAAATCCAACATAGCTAATTAAAACACATTTTTCTAATAGCAAAATATTTATTTAACTAACGACAAACTGTGTAACACATTTGATTACGTGATATCGCTCACTAATACTTTGTACATCGATTTTGTATAGAGCCTTATTCTATATTATATAAATAAGTAATACCGTAAAATAAATATGTGTAACATCACATTACAATGTTTTATGCAACATTATGACTATTATCTTAACAAAAATGTTCGCACTCATATGAATAAAAAGTAAATATGTGCCATATATCGACATTAAATAGACTTTCTTAGTTACTAACTTCCCAGAATAAACTGAACTGAACAACTGTCTTAACGTATGGAAAATTCTTATCTTTTTAACTTATTTTTCTTCCATGTATGGCAGATTTTTTTTAAATGCTATTTGAAAGTTTAACTGTTTTAGTCCCTGAGCCATGAGATTGGTCGCTACCATTCTATAATAATTGTTTTCGAAATCATTGATGCCTTACATAAATATATGACTTCAACGTGATAGCTCTGTAAGATGCACAGCTTATCCCAAGTTTTGGGACCAAAAATGTCACAACTAAAAGCAAGAGCACCGCCTAGCGGGGCATATACGCTGTAGACTTAATACTTTGCAAGGTATTAGCCATAATCACTTATATTAAATGGCAATGTATATATTGTTCCAGGTTAAACCTTTTTCGAAGTGAAATCATTCAAATCATATGATTCAAAGAAGTATGGGTCTTCCACTGGATCATGGTGAAGATGTGTAGATAGTTTCATTGTTATAAACCTTTTGTTTTGTTATTGGCAAATTTGTTAAACTGGAACTTAATCCCGTTTAAAACATTTACAAAGAGAAATAATTCAAAGAAATATGAATCAAAGTTATGGGCCTTTATCAGATGTATTCACTGAATCATGCTGAAGATGTGTAAAAATTCATTTTCATTTTGTAGACCTTAAACTTTGAAAGTTATTGGCAAGGTTAAGTATTTCCTAGGGAAATAACTCAAAATATATTAATCAGAGAAAAATATGAACCCGCGAGTTATGGGCCTTTATCACATTGGAGGAGGATGAAAGTTATTGTTCTGAACCTTATATACTTAACCTTATATACTTGAAAGTTATTAGCCGCAATCGGTTGTCAGGTAAAAGTTAACGGACAGATGGACCGACATACAGGCAGACGAACAGACGGGCAAGCAGACAGGCAGACGGACAGACGGCAGACAGACAGGCAGACGGGTGGACGGACGGACAACGTCACGACATAATACGTCCCTACGGAAGGAATAAAAAGTGCTTAAAACTTGAATATTATTTTTTTTAAAAATCAATGGATGTATTTTAATATTTAATTTTGCAAAAAGAAAATGCGAAAATGGGTTTACGACGTGTATGAATTTCACAGTTATTCGTTGATTATTAATATTTTCGGTAAAATGTGTTAAAAAACTGACATAAATTGCCAAAAGTGGAATAATTATCTCTTCATTATCTGTTCAAATGTTCAAACACTAAAGGGAATGCAGCGACAAAGCCAAAAAATCTTTATTATTGAGAGTTCTGAAAAACTTGGGAAAGGGTGAAAGAATTATCAAAATCGGATGATAAACAAAGAAGATATGATAGTTTGAAGGTTCTGTTGAAACGATATGGAAGCCGCCATTTTTAGAGCATGACATCACAGTTCTAAATGACCATATATGGAATATTGATAAATATGAAAATTTACTCATTTATAGGGGCAAAAATTAAAGTAACTGTATGAAGAATATGTATTACTAATGGCAGTAATGCTTTATATGACCAGTTAAGGAGTTTGCATTCATTTGCAGTGATTTACTTTGCTTTAAATGATATTTATCATTATTATAAAATCAAAAAATTAAAGAAATTCTATTGGATCAAGGCTGGTCACATGATTCATGCTAAAAAGACGTATTGACCTGAGAAATGTATATTGACTTTTCATATTGACTCAAAGGCGTGGCTAAAATAAAATGCGCGCGCAAACGTGAATTGGTACGAATGTACAATAGAATGACGTCATCGGGATCAACAAAATGTCAGCCGACAGGTTTATAGAAAATGGAGATGCCGATAATACTAAAATGGCAACATTTACGGCGGTAAATTTCTTTAATTTTTTGATTTTATAATAAAACTATTGTTGCCTTTCGAATTCGATCAATACATGGTGTTATCGACCTCGGTCAATATGCCTTTTCTCGGGTCGATAAAACCATGTTTCGTAGTCCGAGGTCAATATGCATTTTCTCAGGTCGATAAAACCATGTATCGACCTCATCAAAAGGCAATAATTGTATAATATTTATCATATGGAACTATGACATCATAGTTTTCAAAATGGCGGCTCCCATGCCCATTTTAGAACAACCTTCAAATGGTCATAACTTTTTTGTTTATCATCCGATTTGTTTGACTGTGTCGCTATATTCCCTTTAATTTATTTTTTAATTGTTAAAAATGCTTTCTTTTACACTGATTAAGTTTCATGTGTATAATAATATTAGTTTGCTACACATTTTGGGGTAAAACAACACCAAAATTAACAAACATCTCTAAAAAAAGAAAGAATATTGTTTCTTACAAGCAATGAATGCATTTCAAAGTTTAATTTCATTTCAAAATTAGGTTTTATGCTTTTGGTTACAACCTCTTTACATTTGCCAGTTATACTATTTATCATTTTACAATGTTTTGGAGGTGGGGGTGAGTGGGGAACAAGTTCAAAATATCAAAATCTAAACAAAAAAAAGCTAAAACTGGAATAATTCTTCTAAAATATAATGGATGACTTTTTCAAATTGTTTGAAAAATTATGTTAAAAGCTGCTTTCTACCATGTTTTTACTAGTTCCTAATTATAACTTTATTATTTTAGAATAGTTTCGGTAAACTATATTCAAATATTTACAAAAAAAACAAACAAGCAATGAAAACTGAAATTATTTTTTAAAACAAATCATTTAATTTTCAAACGTTTTTTTTTATTTTGGAAAGTATGCGCAATGCAGAATTTAATTTTAACTGAGTGAAAGCTCATGTTTGTATTTGCGTACGAGTCTAGAAGAATGTGTTCACAAGTTCATGTGCAAGTATAATTATCGACATATTGTTTTCCTTCTTCCTGCCTTTACAGTACATAATGTAGGACATTAGCCCCTAAGCTCAAATTTGCATAGGCGGACAAAAGCCCCTTCATGATAGTGCTCATGCGGACAATAGCCCCTTCACCCTAGGACATTGTCCCCTTCATGATTTTGCACAGGCGGACACAAGCCCCTTCTTGATATTGCACAGGCGGACAAAAGCCCCTTCAACATAGGACATTAGCCCCTTAATAATGTTTCTATGAAAGCATGAAATAATCAGTCTGTATATGGTGTTGAAATTTTATTTGCATGAATATGTTTTGTTTTATTTTATTGAGCACATGTACATGCATATATTTCTAATATAATTACACAAAGACAATAAAAATAATTTCCATAAATACACTTTAAAATATAGTTTTTTGTTTGTTTTTTCAAATTTCCAATAGGCTAATCGCCCATGAGGATATACATACACATATACATATATGGCTGACAGTCAAACTCAGTCTTCAAATTAAACAGCAAATAATTATAATATACATGTATAATGAACTTCTTCATTGTTAGGAGAAGGTTTTTTGACTAAGGACAATTATATATTGTTCAAGCATATTTCCCAATGATTTCACATGTTAGGTCAAGACCTCATCAGAGCCCTCATTGAGGAATGGCTCGCGATAACCCAGTATCGCATACAACGCCTAATAAGAAGCATGGGCCGTAGATGCCGAGCTGTCATGGCTGCAGGCGGTGGTCACACCCGGTACTGAGGTCTGTGAAGTTTGTTTTCTACCGTTAGGATTTTAAGCTAGTGTAGGCGAACTGGGCATTGGTGACGCTTACTGTTTTTTTCCATATTGACTGGCTATACTCTAACGTCTCAAAATATACCAGATTTGTTCTTGTAAAATTACTTTTGTGAATTTATTGAACTGATTAACAAGTGGTAACTTTTCATTGACGGTGAGTATATTTATGTCCTTCTAAACTGTGCCAGGGACTTCTTCTTTTTTACAGAATGTAATGATGAAACTTTCATATTCCCAACATTATATATGCTTTGGCATAGCAGTTTGGAAAATGAGTAAACAGTGTCCATAATTAAAGCTTGCCTTTACACATTTGTTAAAAACACAATTATATAAAATACCAATTTATTCATTATCAATTAACACTAATTATCACAAATATTGCCAATACAAACTTAAAAATAATTATCAATAAAAACTGTCAATCCAAACTTCTTTGATGTTCCTTTTTTATGAAATACTTGTTAAAGTATTTGTATTAAGGCATTGTTCATATATTCAACACTAATTATCAATAAAATTATCAATACAAACTGTCAGTCCAAACTTCTTTGATGTTCCATATTACGAGTTCTAGGGAAGGGGATAATGTCCTCCTTTACAAAATCATGAAGGTGCTATTGTCCTAGAGTGAAGGGGATAGTGTGTATGTACAATCATCTACTGATCCTAGACAAAGATTGTACAAATATTGAACCTGTGGTAAAATTATGTATGTATTCCGTCAAGTTTGATGAAATGGTGAACCAGATGGTCAGAATTTGCCGCATCCTATTTGTCGCAAGTTTTCATTTGGATCCTAAAGAAAACCTAATAACAATTGTGTTTAATGTGTTTTATTGGTACAAATTTACTCAGGTGAGCGATATATGTGATTCTGATCTCTGAGGTAAGATAATGGCAAACATTCCCGGGTAGACAACAAATATGTGATTCTGATCTCTGAGGTTTGATAGTCCCGGGTAGACAACAAATATGTGATTCGGAGCTCTGAGGTTTGATAATAATGCCAAACAGTCCCGCGTTTAAGGCTAAATCCGTTAGTACCTCCGGCAGTCTTGGTATCTTTATTTATAGTAATTGTTTCTTCCAAAAGAATTGTTTGACCTTATTTGCACTGAACTATCACTTACCATATATATAACTGTGGACAGCTGAGTGTTCAGTAGCTAGACTGGTCATTTGTGACAGATCAGCCGAACGATACATTGTCCTATATGCAGCACCATGGTAGTATAGCTTATACTGAATAGTTCGGTGGTAATGAAGCACCATGGTAGTATAGCTTATACTGAATAGTTCGGTTGTAATGAAGCACCATGGTAGTATGGCTTATACTGAATAGTTCGGTTGTAATGAAGCACCATGGTAGTATAGCTTATACTGAATAGTTCGGTTGTAATTAAGCACCATGGTAGTATAGCTTATACTGAATAGTTCGGTGGTAATGAAGCACCATGGTAGTATAGCTTATACTGAATAGTTCGGTTGTAATTAAGCACCATGGTAGTATAGCTTATACTGAATAGTTCGGTGGTAATGAAGCACCATGGTAGTATAGCTTATACTGAATAGTTCGGTTGTAATGAAGCACCATGGTAGTATAGCCTTTACTGAATAGTTCGGTGGTAATGAAGCACCATGGTAGTATAGCTTATACTGAATAGTTCGGTGGTAATGAAGCACCATGGTAGTATAGCCTTTACTGAATAGTTCGGTGGTAATGAAGCACCATGGTAGTATAGCTTATACTGAACAGTTCGGTTGTAATGAAGCACCATGGTAGTATAGCTTATACTGAATAGTTCGGTGGTAATGAAGCACCATGGTAGTATAGCTTATACTGAATAGTTCGGTTGTAATTAAGCACCATGGTAGTATAGCTTATACTGAATAGTTCGGTTGTAATTAAGCACCATGGTAGTATAGCTTATACTGAATAGTTCGGTGGTAATGAAGCACCATGGTAGTATAGCTTATACTGAATAGTTCGGTTGTAATTAAGCACCATGGTAGTATAGCTTATACTGAATAGTTCGGTGGTAATGAAGCACCATGGTAGTATAGCTTATACTGAATAGTTCGGTTGTAATGAAGCACCATGGTAGTATAGCTTATACTGAATAGTTCGGTGGTAATGAAGCACCATGGTAGTATAGCTTATACTGAATAGTTCGGTTGTAATGAAGCACCATGGTAGTATAGCTTATACTGAATAGTTCGGTTGTAATGAAGCACCATGGTAGTATAGCTTATACTGAATAGTTCGGTTGTAATGAAGCACCATGGTAGTATAGCTTATACTGAATAGTTCGGTTGTAATGAAGCACCATGGTAGTATAGCTTATACTGAATAGTTCGGTTGTAATTAAGCACCATGGTAGTATAGCTTATACTGAATAGTTCGGTGGTAATGAAGCACCATGGTAGTATAGCTTATACTGAATAGTTCGGTTGTAATGAAGCACCATGGTAGTATAGCTTATACTGAATAGTTCGGTTGTAATGAAGCACCATGGTAGAGATATAGACCTGTAAACACAGCCTGCACGCAAAATTTGATGTGAATTGAGACACATTTTAAGGGCTATCATAATTTGGGTTCCATGGGAGCCCATGGGTTACAGGAACCAACATTACTTACGCAACCCTTAATAAAATGCTATAAGGAAGCCCATGGCCAAATTTGTTTGTGGTAGGATAAGAAATGTAAGAGACATAGACTTGTAAACACAGCTTACACGTAAACATTGATGGGGGACGCCGACGCCAACGCCGACGCCGGCGTGATTACATAAGCTCTCTTATTCTTAGAATAGTCGAGCATCTTAAAATAGACGCTCTGTAGTGCAGCTGAGAGGTTAATAATGATATTTGAGAATATGTAAAAAAGTCTTTAGTTTTCACTAGCACGTCTACAGATAACATGTATGTACACGAACGAATATGTTAAACTCACCAACTGGCACAACTATAGATAACATGTTTGTACACGAACGAACTAGCACAACTATAGATAACATGTATGTACACGAACGAATATGGTAAACTCACCAACTAGCACGACTATAGACAACATGTATGTTTGAGATTTGTTCATTTTTTTTGTTCTCCGTACAAACATCCAATGGTTTCTTTAACTTATAGCTTCCATGCATAAAACACATCAGACATTATATTTGGTTTTACTTTCGGACATGTCGGAGTAGACGTTTCTTATTACTGCGCGCGTGCATCGATGAGTTTAATTGCGTTCTATCGTCATACCGTCTCTCTCGTTCACAGTCATTAGTTCGGAGCACAATATTCATAAACCTCCACAGCCCCAACCAACCACCATATTACAAAATGAACAACATACCCTAGTGCTTGTTTGATTTTATTCTACTTCTCAAGCGACGCGAAATCCAACATAGCTAATTAAAACACATTTTTCTAATACATGTAATAGCAAAATATGTATTTAACTAACGACAAACTGTGTAACACATTTGATTACGTGATATCGCTCACTAATACTTTGTACATCGATTTTGTATAGAGCCTTATTCTATATAATATAAATAAGTAATACCGTAAAATAAATATGTGTAACATCACATTACAATGTTTTATGCAACATTATGACTATTATCTTAACAAAAAAGTTCGCACTCATATGAATAAAAAGTAAATATGTGCCATATATCGACATTACGTAGACTTTCTTAGTTACTAACTTCCCAGAATAAACTGAACTGAAAAACTGTCTTAACGTTTCTACTGGTAAAACATCTGAAAATCTTCCACTGCGGATACAATTTTTTGCTGTTTCCTTTACATAGCTATACTTATGTACAATAGCAATCGTTGGTGGTCCTCACATACTAGTGGGCTTGTACAACTTAATTCCAAGGGATCCTTTTTTTTCAGTATTTATTATAGACATTGAAGTTCGGAAATTGGAATATATGACTAACACTGAGGTGATTTACCTTTCGACAGACATTGGTTTGGATACTTAAGAAAGCGTAGATAAAATAGTATTGACACTATACTAGCTTTATATATTATTATGAGTGTACGATTACTTGTATACGCGATTCACTCTCGTTGTCATAACACAACTTTGAAATCACCACCTTTTTCTTATGGTTTCTACGAAATTCGGTGTCCGACCGCCGATGTCGTCGGTAATTATAGAAGTCTACTAGTCAATATGCTTTGATTTTAACCTATGTCCCAATAGTATACACCATTTCATATTCACAATATACAAAACATAGCAAAGGGTTAGAAAAAAAGTAAGTTCCTTATATAATTATTTTCCTAAGCATTTATACGTATGACAACGAGTACATATGACTTTTAATAAATTGGGTCATAAACCTGTTAATGCTTAAGTTATATTGTTTGTCCAAATATTCAGAGGCAGGAAGAACGAACATAAACAGATGTTTAAATCGTTTATAGATTCAAATGATGACTATGCCGTGTAACGGAGGCTGGGCTTCGTGTTCATGTGGCGTGACAATACGAGCTGGTAAGGATGTGTATATCATAAACCACTGTGGAGGACAACATATGACAGGATATCTTATAGCTGAAGATAATGCTTTGATTGTACGGGAAAGAACACAGAACAGATACCAGGTTGGTTCTCCTTTAAGCATAACATACATCGTCTAAAATTGAAAGAAGACGATACAGGTTCGTGCATCTCTATATACAGGTTAATAAACACATAACTGTAACAAATTGATTGTTTGCGGTATTGGTATAAAATAGTACTTCATTACGATTCATTATCTTGTAATGTGTACTGTATAACCAAAAACTAGAACTGTTACATGCATGAAGAGATTCCATTTATAAGTTGTATACACATATGTGTTCTCAATGTACCAACCATGCGTATTGACTATCAATACGCAATCAAAATGGCATGTCAAGATGATCCCGTTTTACATTCTTCCATATAGGAAAAGACATTAAACAAATTAATGTATTGAATGCCCTTGTACATACACATGTATGTAGCTGGGGATATATATGTATACATCTTATGTTTGTCAAAGTTCTAGATGCGTGTTGGTTGTAAATTAAAATATTGAGGTAATATAAATATTGCCATATACTGCTACAGTATACAGACGAACAACTAAGGAAAACAAATACAAGTATAAATATGTTTACATATTGTAGCAGATTATCGTAATATTTGCATTACCCGCATATACATGTGTATGTGGCAATACTTCATAACCGATTTTTCTTCTCTTTTTTTTTCTTCAGATAGTTTTGCCCCATGGCACAACCGTGGATGTTCATGTGAACCCCTGGAGATGGTACTTGGTTAATATTTATATATACCCTTCCCCAGCCGACGTTGGCTACATCCAGGGACTGTGTGGAAATTTCAACGGCAACTATGAGGATGATTTAACTTACAGAGATGGAACAGTGGAAACAACTAGATACTGGTGGTGGTATAACTCACCAGATGACTTTTCGCGATCTTGGAAGTAAATATGTTAATATTTTATGAAATAAACATATGCAAATTTAAAGCGAGAGAACCGATTCGATGATCTGGAAAAAAATGATACTCGATCGATTACATTCATGCATTTACTATCAGTTCGCATTTATATATATACAGTAGAAGTGTGAACCGAATCCGCTACTACTTTGGCGTTCAGTTTAATACATTGCCAGCCATTTTGCTGTAATATAATATCAAAACACAGTATCTCGATAATTTTAGTATGTCCCTCACACAAAAAAGGATACAATAACATTGAATCCATAAGCAAATACATCCAGCTGTATAAATATATAATCCACTCCCAATCCACCTTCATGTCAGTATTATAGCAAATGTGTTCTGTGAATGTATAACATTAATACAAGTAGGTCGAACAAGAAATGTAGCATTCCCAGAACACAAACATGAATTAATGCAAACAAAAAGTAAAATACAAAATTAGTAGCAAGCAAGGCATATGTCATCACAAACACGAACAGATTACAATATGGATACCGCCATCGAACGGACAGTTGCAAAACGACCGTTGGGGATTTAAACCAGATTATAGGTTTCACCAAATCTCAATCTTACCTTATTGCCGTACTCTCTAACAAACATGTGTATTTGTTTGTATGGTGTCATTTTTAACACATGTAAGTTATATATAGACGGTCAATTTTTTGTGGTGGAGGCAGACAACCCACTTTTCCTGGGTAAAACCAGTACTGTACACCTCCCGCCATCCATAAGAATTGACACTTACTCACTTACAAGTCGAGCGTCCAGTAACAAACAAGGCAGCACAAATAGGCAATGTAAGTAAAATACATAGATTAGTATATATAAATATAAAAAGAAAGTATAGACAGCCAATCTGTCAGTACTAAATTACTTGGAAGAAGCCAGAGTGATTGCAGATTGTATCAAAAATGTCTCCTGTGTATTTATTTTTTACCAAAAAAAAATAATGCCACATTTTTAAGAAGCTTTAGCACACTATTGTTTAAGCAATCCTTAACGGCAGTAAGACAAAGCGTTACACGTTTGGAGATTTGTGTAGTGGTGGTGCAGGCACTAGAATAAGAAAGCCAAAACAAAATAAAAAAATGTTTATATTAATGCAATGTAACTGTAGCTTATTGTGTATACATTGACTAATAACGATGTTTAACCTGGTGTTAAACAGTTTTTCACATATCTTGTATCAACTTACATTTTTTCTGTGAACGTTTTTCTGTCTATGTTTTGGTAAGGATATGTTGTCTGCTTTTTATAAGCAGGCTTCATAACCGCTGCTCCCAACTAAATTCCATTATGTTTATTTCGCTCTTCGGGGCTTTTCACTTTATTAGTTACTGGGACCATACGCCGTACGACATGGGGAATACATTTAAAAAGGCTGACTCCATGTCCACCGCCATATGCATGACATCTTCGGGATGGTTAAAATTTTGTGCTGTTGATATTATTAATATTGAGTTCTGATCAACCCGGGGCTAGAGGGCGTGAGCGGTAGCTAGCATATTTCACTACCACTCATGAACAGTCTCAATCAAACCGAGACTGCAATATTTTGTATGTGTCGTGCTCGGCCGTTTCCAAAGGTCCATTATCATACTCTTTTTTATTCCCATTACAATCGATATGGACTATTTTGACACCTCTACTTTGAATACTGATTTTACAGTATTCTTGTCGACAGCCTCAAAAGTTCTGCCTATTTCTTTTATTTTACAATTACATAGACTTGCAGACAACGATACAGAGTCACTGATACAAGCTCCAGATGTCCTTGCCAATATACTTGAGAGCTGGGACGAACACGAGCAGTTGTGTGTGTGTCCGGGGAACCACGGCACGAGTGATGCTATCTGCTCTGCCAACGAAGATGACACGTGCACCGAAAATATCGATAAACCAGGGAAGAGACTTGGAGTTCTGAAACGTGAGAAACGTTCTGTTCGTATTAACAGAGATATAGAAAGACGAATAAAAAATATACGGCGCAACAAGGAAATCAAGCACGTCGTAAAGGTCTGTAACAACCACTATTGAAAACTGTTCTCCCATTGCAAAGAGTGTCCACTAAGATTTGATGTTCAACTTCTAAATGAGTATTGATTGTATAGCGTACGTTAGAGTTGACTGCTAAAGAAATTTACCTCTAAACATGGATTCTGAGGATGGAACCGAAAGCTCCATGTAATATATGTCAACATGTATTATCACATCATCAGGTTTCTTGGAATGTAATAAATCCATGGCTTGAACATCGTATTGCGAAAAGCATCGTGGCTAATTAATACTCTTAATATCAGCTTTTCATCAAATATATTTTCATGATATTCAGTTTTAACAGAATGCAGAATATCATATGGAATTGCAAGTTTGTACTGAAATGCATCTGTCATTTTTTCAAGAAACAGCAGAAATTAAATAGAGTCATTAATTGAGTAATATGTTGTTTAATAAACGTGTATGAAAATGGTTATGACCACGGATCTTACGAATTTATAAATCACGTCACCATAGACATTACGTTGTACTAGTCCTTGACTTATTTAATAACTTTTATATTTTAAAACAGATGGAGGTTACGATAATATCATTCTAAGTCTTTCGGAAATTATAGTAAAGGTTGCCCTAATGGAGAAGTTTGTTTAGTTATACAAAGTTTACGATTGCATGAAGTCTTCAATTCGACTATAATCTTTAGAAAAACCGAATACGTTAAGAAAAACATATAACTATGATAAAGCTATGGGAGCATCCCCATCTAAGTAGAAATAATTACCGATATCGAAATTAAAATCGTCTTTCTCGTCATAAAGTATTTTTCTATTTTCAAATGAGAGATAAAATAGAGAAAGGAAGCGACAGTATCAGCAATATCAGCTTTGTTAGGTTGAAGTTCTTAAGAGTATATATTATCTACCATAGTCAAAGAGAAAATGTTGGCAGTGATATTTAATATATCATACAGGTGATGCATCTTTCATATCAATACACAAACGCATCTGCGACACCATTACATAGTTGGACGCGTTTTTTTTTTGCTTCTCGTCTACCATAACATTGAAAGCAGCGCACCGAGTTGTATGCGTGGAAACAACATCATCTTCAGAAGTTTAAACTATAGTATACGAATAATTCCTCCCTAGTTCCAGAAATCAAACATGGACTTAATGAAGGCATCAAGTAACGATAAATATATTTCATATAGCTGCTGTATCAGCAGGAATTAATACACATTTATATTGAAAATCTGGCTTCCCGATTTCAAATTACGAACGTTATACTTAGTGTGCTTAATGTTTTAGTGTATAGTGGTCTAACCCAGCTAACATGTCTAATTTCCAATACCTATTGCAGTTGCACACACTTATTTTATGAGTATTGTACTTATGATCGCAAAAACGTTAGACAAATAGCAAATAACAAATTTGTATTTTTTAAGTTCAACAGACGTGTATGATGTATTGTGTTTTTTTATCTTACACATTTACATGTTATAAATGAATGTATATGCGTATGTTTACGTATTTATAATATGTATATATATATATTATTAAATATTCTTTGTTAACTGGTATTATAAGAAGTGCGCAAAACCATGTACTTAATTATTGTGATGCATTTTATAAACAGAAAATAGATTTTGACAAGTACACTGAATCTGATAATATCAATATTACAGAGATCCGTCGATACCACCAACATTACCCTGGAAGAAGCCTTAGAAAAATGTATTGCATCAATGGTGACATGTCAAATTTTCAATATGAGTAGTAGTAACAGCACACCGCAGGCTAATACAAACAATACCATTCGCGACTGTGCTGAAGACTATCTTGTAAGTGTGTAGTTGGTTTATTTGTTACATGTACTAAACTGAGAATATATGAATATGATGCACTTAGTACACAGTACACACAAGTCGAAATTATCACACCTATTTTCAAACTATGACTCAAAAATTAACGCATTTCACACTAATATCAATGTATGGTATACACTCACATGACACTGCAACTTGAACATGTTGCTATTTCCAACATAAATGTGTAGCAGCATCCGATGTTAGTCGCTATAGCATAAAAAGAAATGCATACATGCATTGTAGTAACTACGCTTTAATTGTATATGTGATGAATAATGAATTTCCTTGAAGAAAATTATAATTTTTTGACTGAAAGAGCCGTTCTTTCATAGATACATTAAGTTTACATAACACATACGTATGGCATTTCCTTACTGAAGGAATATAGTGATATAAGGTAGAACCCAGGATATCCTTTTCAGACGATCAGCCCCAATCATTCCATATACATAACAAATTACATGTTTTAAGGCCGATGTGTGTACTGTCCCATTCCTCTGATAGGTTATACTCAATTTATCCGTGAATGTATTTTGTCTTTTACAACTATCATTGTATTACGTGTGCTAGATGACTTCATTTAAGCAGCCCATAATACGAATCATTCGTGTTATTTCTTACTGGTACTTTTGATTCGTCGAGCCCAATACGTGTGGCGTTAAAGTAGAACACCGTTTAAGTCGGCGCTACGGGCCGTGAGAGATATCGCACTATTCAATTATAGCTCATATACATATGTAACAAAACAGAGTCTGCTACTTGTGTATATTGTTTCCATTCGTTTCTTCCAAAACAGTAGCTGGACTAAAGATGATGTGCAAGCTCTACGTTGCTAGGAGGTTTGATGGCATGCCTGCAAAGAATAAGTTGGTTTAGAAAATTCATTTGATAGACTCTGGTGTATTTGATAGGCTCTAGAATTTCATTTGATAGGCTCTGGTGTATTACCTGAGCATGTGTGAGACACACTTCAATCCCGGGCTTTGCGCCGTAAAGGCAGCTACACCAATGACATTAAATGGATCACTTGTTCAGTATTCATTAATATCATTTGGTCAATAATACAATGACATTCTCATTATTTTAGCTGAATCCCGAGGTAGAATGGGGAACTCAAGCATGTTCCGCCATCCAAATCGCTGTTGAAAATGAGGTACAGAGGGACACAGTGTTTCAGGTAAGAATAAATACAACGTACAGGCACATTCACTCATACAAAATGTCGACTTTAATGAAATACCTGTGCTCGTTTCGTTGTCACTGAAATTCCGGATATCCTTAAAATGACGTAAACACTATCCTACTATATATACATTCACTTGACACTTTCTGTTGAAACAATAGAGTCTCATTTCGAATAAACTTCATGTTTCAAAAAGACAACTTGTCTCACTTAATAAAAAACGGCTATTACAAATTCTAAAAATACGTAATTGTCTCTCTTGCATTATTATACTCCCAAGGCAAGTTATTGCTGGTACTAATGCGATGAGAAAGTATTCTAAATGTAATATCCGATTCGCATGATTTCGGCGTGTTTGCAGTTTTAAACGCCTGTAGTGAATGGCAAGTTCATCATAAAGCGTTAACACGCATCGTGGAATATGCAATTTACTACAAAAACGCATAAACTCCAAACTGTTGCGAATTAATGTTTACATAGCATTCACACAATTACTCAGTTGCTTAGTATACATGTACCTACAATACAGCTTATTATACTTTTTATTATACCTTCAATACAGCTTATTATACTATTTATTATACCTTCAATACAGCTTAGTATATCGTTTATTATACATACAATACAGATTATTATACCTACAATACAGATTATTAAACCTAAAATACAGCTTATTATACCTTTTATTTTACCTACAGTACAGTTTATTATACTACTTATATTACTTACAATACAGCCTATTATACCTTTTTTTATACCAACAATACAGATTATTTTAAATACAATACAGCTTATTATACTACTTAATATACCTACAATACAGGTTATTATACCTTTTATGATACATACAATACAGTTTATTAAAAATACAATACAGCTTATTAAACTTAAAATGCAGCTTATTATACCTTTTATTATACCTGAATACACATTATTTTACCTACACTACAGCTTATTACACCTTCAATACAGCTAGATTTACCTTATTATACTGCTTATTATACCTACAATACAGGTTATTATACCTAAAATAATAGCATATTATACCTTTTATTATACCTACTATACAGCTTATTATACTATGTATTATGAAACAGACTGAGGTAGTTATAAATACAATTGTAAATTACACTCTCTCTGTAAAATATAAGTCAGTTTGTCTTTTATTAAGTTTATGCTTTAACATTTTACCATGGCGATGTAAAGAAGTCATTTGTCACTTGCTCTCCTATTTAAATCATGTTTACTGATGCATCTGGTATATGTGCATATTTGCAGTTTGAATATGCTTTAAAGCATCAAGAAATGTATACGTGTATTCATCTGGTATACCTAAATATATATATGGCGTGTATGCATGTAGGCATCTGACACATGTATATTTTAGTAATGTTTGTATGGTTTCGTTTGCGACCGCGTGCGTGATTGCACGCGCGTGCATACATGCGTGTTTGTTTGTAAAGCTAAACTATTATAATAATACTGAATGAAACATAAAAAAGAGCTACAAAGCTAATAAAACGCTAATATATTTAGTTACTAGGGTAAATGTAGAAACAAAACATAAATCAAGAATATATTTTTGCATTTTATTCAGTCAATACATAGAACTTTTATTTAAACAACGTGATGAAACTAAACGATGTTATACCGACTTAAAATTTAATAATAACTTAACAACGACACCGCAAAACAAAAAAACATATGCAATAGTACAGTTTGCACTCTAGTGGTCATATAAAATAAATACATTTGCAGGAGGATCATCCCGACGCTGTAGCTGAACTTGAAGACCTGAAATGCATCGGAAACTGTGCTGGCCATGGAACGTGTGTTAATGGTATGTTACAAACATATGTATGCCAAGTTTGATATCCATTTCATGAACGCATACTGATTTTTGCATACAATTCCAACCTCGCAACATTCATATTGTTGCCGTCCGTGCGTCATAGTGCATGTTCCGTTCTTTCTCAATAACAGGAAAAAAAGTCACAGCCAGTGGTCAACAGTTATGAACACTGGTAATATACTATGCAAGGCCTGTATGTAACCTTGCATTTTCTCGAAATATACACTATACATCCACTGGCCAATACGACTCACAGCGAAAACACGATTCCTTGATCATATCTTTAAAAAAGCAATCTTATTGCATCTCGCAGGGTCCTGTTTGGAGATATAAAGGGAGTCGTGTGCAAAACTAGCTTAACCATGAGCCCATTGTAAATCTATGAACAACAACAACAACACCAATTAATAATTAATAATTTCTCGAATCTCTTGAGGTTCCACTACAGCGTCGCCTTGAAATGCTCTTTAAAAAAAAGAAAAGTGTTTACCTTATTTAAAAACATGATATTTAAAGAAAAAGACGAGTAACCGTATACACACGGCGATGCTGTGGTGCTCATATCTACTGAACGAAATAAGTTTAGCACGGACTTTTGCATATCTAACTGAAAGAAACTGAATGTTTATTTTATAATGTGGAGCATTTAACAACTTTGGCATTCAGAAGGTGTTCTTGTTTTTCACTTATTATGTATGATTAAAAGTAAGTATCAGAGTTATCTCCCATTTATATAAAACAACATTTTTCACATTCAAAATAAGAATATTATCAAGAACAGGGTTAAACTTTATTAAATAACTCTTCTGGGTTTCAAGTGATAAAAACGCAAACACATTTGACACTAACCTTGTAATTAAAATGAAATTACGAAACAACGTTTTAAATGTTAAAATTATCTCTTTTTATATTGAAATAAGAACGGAATTATAACCTTTGTAAAGCAGGTAAATTAAAACAGGTTGCTACAGTTTCGCAGTTATCGCTTAAGAATAATGTCCTGCATATATTTGTCTAATATGTTAATTATATTATTAATGGCGGCTGAAGCACATAGACTTGAATCTGCTCAATCGGATTTACCATGTTATTTATGTGCTAAACTTATTTCTTTCAGTATATATTAAACCAATCAGCTTGCTTATTTCAGGCGCAGCTAAATACGATTGTCTTGATCACGGGTTTTAATTACACTAGTATAACGAAAGCATAGAGAAAAGAAAAGATAGTGTTATAGTATACTTAACGCCATTAAAATGCAATTTTTTATTTTGTGTTTATTTTTGATTAAATGTCTCCAATTCCGATTTTGCTTCTTTCAATAAATGAATTTGATCGGTCACCAGATTTATAGGGAATGTGGATAATTTCTAACATGAACATAACACTACAGTCCATCTTGGAAAAAAACACAAAAAAAAAACTTGCTCTTTCAATGGCCTTAGGTATATACATATACAGGACCATCACACAAGTAAGTTGCACGGCCGGCTTCCAGGTCCCAAATGTAGTTCGTGTTTATATCAGTGCATCGATAGATATGATACCTGTCAATATTGTTAGTTGATCCAAATTAAGCTAGTTATGAGATAAACATAGCGCTGACATTTTTTTTATTTTATCGTCCCTAATTTGTATCCCTGTTTTGGTAGGCAGCTGTGTATGCCAGAATGGTTACGACGGTGACGATTGTGGTCTGGATAGGTCAAAAGCACCGTCCATTTCAGACACATCAGGTGGTGGTGTATGCGATAGTAGGACAGGCGACTGTGACTGCATTTCTTTAACAGCCGATGGTTACGTGAGACAACCTAAGTGTCGTATTGAAAAACGCACTGTAATATATATTTATATATATTTTTTGTTAAACTTGCTTTTAATTAAATCATTGAATAACATAGCTATTTACTCTGTGGTTGTTTTTAATGGGTATTTCTGTGCACAGTACTTTCCAATAGGGATACCAACAATTTGTCTATAAACGGTCGTTCCATACCTAAACAGACAGTAGTGTCTGAATGAATTCATGTATTGCATGTTTCGTAAAATCGTTATTAAGAAAATTTCTAGCAATCTTAATGCAATAATTTATTGCATGTTTCGTAAAATCGTTGTTAAAACACTGCGTGCAATTCTAATGCAATAATTTAATGCATGCTTCGAAAAATCGTTGTTAAAACATTGATTGCAATCGTAATGCCATAATATATTGCATGTTTCGTAAAATAGTTGTTAAAAGCACAGCTTGCAAATAAAGTAAGATATTAACTATTTCTTTCAAATTAATAATTTGCCATTATCAATATGAAGGACATGATTATGTCTTTTATTTATATTTTGTATACTAGCGTATCAGCAAGTATTACTATTTCATTAGTAAATGAAGAAAAAACCAAGCTATTTCTTAAGTAGTTATTTTGAGGATAACATGTTTAACCTTTAGATATTTACTTTGTAAATAATATATAATACAGATGTGTTTATTACATTCAAAGGCTGGTATTGCCCTTAATTTCTCTGAGGTGATCAAGTTCGACGGGGATCCTGTCTACCGAAGCTTCAACGAAATAGATTGTTGCATCCCTAGCAATAAACGAGAAAAGCGATCTGCGGACACAGAAGTGGCTCAAATATTAAGTCTGTCGGTGAGCAATGATGGGACAAACTTTGGTGCTGCAGCAACTGTGTTTGTAATGGACACCACGTGTCAGAACATTACCATCGGCGATATGGGAGATTACGTGGCTGTACTGCAGGTACTAGTTAAGTTCATGGCAGACATTATCAGAGATATGTATCCCATGCATCTTTATATTTAACATTATATTATGAATGAATTATTAGCCAAATAATGAACCCCATTACTCCAGGAAATATTATTGAATTCAGACAGACAATATTACAAATAACCATCTGCTACAATGTAACATCGCATGCCTCTGTGACAAAACAATTAACAAGAAATAACTGAAGGCCTTTGGCGAGCTTTTTCAAAGAAAATTAGGTTACTTGCATTGGAGTCCTATCGTCGGTGGTAGATTATAATGTGTAGAGAGCAAGTTGATGGATAATATGTTGACAGTATTAATTACTGGTTAGTTTTGCAAAGAAGTTTAGGTAGAAATGAAGATGTTGGAAATGATATTAGACTTGTGAAGTAGGTTCGATTACCAGCTAGATCAGGAGATAGTGCGTCCAATTGTTGCAAGTATGTCAATCATGCTGATTTTGATGCATGTTGTTCTCTTGAAAATGGTTCCTCCGCAATATACTATTTAGAAATAATAGGTACCCGCCCCCCCAGCAGTTTTGCTTCGATGTTTTCGGTCCGTACCCTGCGGTCAGTTGTTGGAACTGTAGTAGGTCCTTTTTATCACGGGCGGGAATTCACTGGGATAAGTGGTATCTCAATAGATCCACCGTTTATGATTCCGATAAACGTTTGTAAATGGGATCATTATAATTATTCTTTTTTTATTTTCTACATAATAAGTTGCATAAAAAGCTGTTTAAAGATATAACATCTCATCATGTGTGGCTTTTCTCTTAAACATTAAGATTTGATATAGCAAATGAGAATTAAATTTGAGATGGGTAATGGCTTAAATTAAACATATTTTTAAAACTTTTCAAGAAACTATTAGTTATTGGGTTTGTTACTGATCCCCTACAGATGAGGGGTCAGTAAGATGTATAGGGGCGAGGTAATAGCCGAGTCCCCCTATATATCTGACTGACCCCACATATTTCTATAGGGGATCAGTAACAAACTTACTGACCCCATATATAAATATTTGGGGTCAGTAAAATGTATAGGGCGAGGCAATAGTATTGTCCCCCTGTATATCTGACCAACTCATCATATTTTTGTAGGAGGTCAGTAACAAACCCAATAACTGCTTGATTGCATCGAGCACGTTATTTAAGGCGACTACCGATATTTAACCCATTTTAATGGAGCGTCAACGTCATTGAGACGTTCGCGCAGTTTGACGTCATGACGTTGACGTCACGACCGGTACAGTTTAAACAAATTAGTATTTACTTTAATTATGTTTGTTACTAACGCCTTAAAGAACTATTTGCAAATGATTTAAACATTGAATCGGAATAGGAATTGTAGTCCATATTGTTTTAGCATGTGACCGATCTAATCAACTGAAATTCCAAACATTTTGTGCGAGGTGCATCAAAAATAATTGGGCGACATATTGTGAAATTTTTCCACTGTCCCACGTAAAATTCAGGTATAGTTTACAGTATCCAATCTGTTTGTTATTAGGTCTGTGGTGTTTGTGTTATTGTTTATTCAATGTATGTTCTTCGGCAATACGTAGCAACGTATATATATATATATGTTTATATCAGTGACACTTTCTGTTATCGGATGCTATCGCCACTTTGTATATCTGTTTTTCATCGGAATTAAACTGCCCGCTGATCTTTAGCAAGAGCATTATATATTTGATTCAGTTCCGGTTTTATAGTAAAACTATAATAAGTATGTTACAAGAGATGTTTTATGCATATGTCTACCTTTAGTTAAGATTTAGAAAAGTGATTTCAAAGTATACTTATTGAAAATTCGTATTGCTGACATTCCTGGGGAGTCTGTGCATTTAGAGACCATAATACACAAGGTTAAATCAACATAATGTGTAAACAACCAGTAATGGTTTTTATTTTGTTTTTCTTATCATGACACTCCGACAATGTCAGAGACAAATAATATTGTGAAAACTAAAGATATACCCGTTCTTGTATGGCAGTTTGTAGAAACAATGTATGAAGGCATCAGATAATCAGAATTTGCGAAAAGCAACTGCAACAACTTTATGGAAAAATCACATAAATACACACTTGGTACACACATGTTAAATACATTTTCTATAGTTTTTTCTGAATAACATATTTCTTTAAACTTTTTGTACGGTAAGTCTGTTATATATATAGACAGAAAATGCAAAAATAATGGTAGGTCACCATGATTGTTAAAATTTTAAAAAATAATTTGTAATGCCTCGTCATGTCAATCTGTCCAAAAGGTTGAACAAGTCCATGAAATAGCTAAATAAGACATTTTTGAAATCTAATCATTTATTCATTGGTCACAATTCTGCTAAAATTGTAATAAAGTAAAGAAAATTTAATTACAATAACCTTTAAAGCTCATCTTTATGTAAAACCTATACTTTTTTACAAAATCTGTTGAGACCATTACCACAATTTAGGCACAAATTAGCCCATAATGATACAGTATCTTTTTTTTTTTTCCCAATAATAGAATTTGTTTAAATTTTCTAAGCACATAGTTTAACATATATAAAAACAAAATGAGCAATAAAAATGATAGTTCCCCATGCTTGTTTAGAAACAAAATTTGAAACCCTATCCCTATGCTAAAAGGCCAAGTTTTGTATGAAATTATATAGAAATGGTATATTTTCCTTTTTTGTTATGTTCCTAATAACAGAATTTGTTCAAACTTCCTAGGCACTTATTTAAACATATAGTAAGACAATATATGCAATTAAATTTATAGGTCACCATGCATATTGAGATTTAATATTGGTTTTTGGAACCGTACCATTACGCTTAATTTTTTTAATTTTGTTGGAATTTTTACAAAATGCTAAATTTTTCCTATTTTATGTATATAATAATAGGCCTTTATTTAAATAACGACAATAAAAAAAATAAAAAAATAAATAATTTTTTTTTTTTTAAAAAATAATTCAAAAACAAAATTCAAAAAAATAAATAAATAAAATACAACTAGACATCAAAAGCAAAATTCCTCTAAATTTGTAGGAAAATCCATCCAATAGTTTTAGAAGAGAATTCCCCCAAAGAAAGTGCGCATAGAAAACTACCGAAAATGCCTTTAAACACATGTCGACTACTTATAGTAAAACAACACTTTTACAAGTGGCTATTATTACTACCGCATGCTACACAGTAGATGCGGTTACCGTACAGAAATAGTAGGATCTGCATAGATAGCCTGTAATAAGAAATATATCGCTGATAAATTACAAAATATAGCTTTTAATTCAGAATTCATGAAGAAAATGAAAACATTTGAAATGTCACCGATCAACTCCTTTTAATTTTAGAGGTAAAAATAAATTAAATTAATAATGTATTTTCACCCACATTTCGAACACTGGACATCATACATGTATTATATTCAAGGAAAACCGTAAATATCGCTGTGAGGGAATGATTTGTTAGCAACTACACACGATTATCCAATACGGTTTGAAACATAATGATGTAGTGTTCTAGCGAGGTTTGGTATGCCATATAACCTGTTTAAACCCCTACCCGAGCAAGCCAGTTTACGAAAGACCGTTCCAATGCGGTATCCCTATTGTCAACCATGTTATGTTTGTACTGTCACGTACATTGCCTCTTATTTATCCTTGCAAATATTGTTTCTATGTGTGAGTCGAATTGACTGTTGTCCTTGAATGCTACATTTCCAGTTCGATTTTATATCTTTTCTACTGAATATGCTTAAGCTAATACAGAATGCGTTCAATCCAGCGAAGAATGTCGTACCTCAGTATATTCGTGAAGTCAAATGTACGTTAGACTTAGTTCCCATAGTTCTGCGTGGCCGCTGTCCTAAATGATCCAGACTACGAATCAGTAGGGTTGTTACTAACAGGTCATTTTACGATCTTATATGCAAATATGTGTACTTTTAACGTAGAACATCACTTAAGCCATGAGAGGTGTAGCACCTTATATTATCTGTAACGAACAGACTCCATACAAGGAATCTGTTTCTGTTTTCCCTCGTGTTGGCGTTGTATCCAATGGGAACTCTATTTCGATATTCAATGAGACTCTGTTAATATTATTATGTGCATATACATCCTCTCGCTGAACCGGTGTCCATATAATAATATGTGCGTACAATAATATATAAAAACAAATAGTGCACATCAACTATGGGATGGTTTTCTCTGATGTGGTCTTTATTGTTAGAGATTTCTTTTTTATGAATGTACTTTACACTGTCTTGTCAATTAGAACGTGGAAGAAGTATAATAGCGACGTTGTGTACAGTTTAAATCTATTTAAGCCAGTGGACCATATTGCCGCATACTGACCGTTCCAAGTCGATAACCATGTATTCACAACTTGTTCTGTTTTCCTGTTTTGATAAACTAAGTGAACTTTCCTGTGTGGATATTTTGACAGTGTAAACTAGTGACGAACTGTATATGACTTGCGCAGACTATTGCGTAACGGTGTATTATTTTAACATTGAATAACTTTGATAAATGTTAGTAGTTAGACTTATAATAAAGTGCATTCGTGTAATAGTGTGATTGCTAAAGTTCAGTATGGTGTGTCAGTAATATTATACTGGAAATTGGATGTATATGCTGTAAATATAGTAGAGAAAATATCTATTGCGTTGTCAGTAGTTGCTTTATCCATCTGCTCTAAATGAAGCTGGGAGCACGATTATTGCCATTATAAATTATAGTGGAAACACTTGTGGATATTGTATAGTTAATTTGGTTTGTGGTACAATGCGGGGCTACGGTGACATTGTGTTTGGGTGCTGTGATTTCTGCAGGACCATTTTTCTCATTTTTGTTTATGTTATTTTAGTTTTTAGTTTAGATATGCGTGAGGCTACTGTATAAACGGGCGTCCGTGGCCGAGTGGTTAGAGTTTCCGACTTAAAATTACTCGCATCTTACCGCTGTGG